>JAQGBD010000587.1:0-27116 GCA_034698165.1 Punctoribates punctum | reverse complement strand
TTGGGAATCGGTGGCAATAGTCCCCCGCCGTTCATATTGACGCCATTTGTCGTCTTCTCAGGTATTTGTGGCAAAAATGAGTCGTTGGGGACACCGTTTATGTTAGTTATTAGCGATCGTGTCCTCGACAGCGGCATTACTAAAGGCTATGTCCGTCACTGACAACTGTTACGCTTCGACCTATGGGTGCGACAAATGGTATATCCATTAGTGTTTCACTCGGACTAAGGCAGCAGTAATTGCGTGCCATTTGTCGATCAAATGGTTCTCATCTATTGACTCAAACCAGTGATTGGCTATCGATTGACCACTTTTGACATTAAATGTCTTTAATTAAACTTTTATCTCAAATAAAGCGATTGTTTTTGCGTTTAATCAATACTTTTATATAATATTTTATTTAATCTATAAATCGATTGCATAACGAGTCGTCTCTTAGAAGTTATCTCTAAAACTGATACTCAAAGTTTGTATACAAAAGACTCGTAATATTGGATTAAATTAAAGACAAAGCAGTGATATAAGAGATTTGGTGTCGAATCCAATACATATGTATTGAATGGGATCTCATTACCATTGAATGACATTAACATTGGATGCAATCGATTACTGCATTTGAGCTCAAATCACAAATCAATTGTATTGCAAATCAAATTCAATGATAGACTGAGGAAAGGGTTAATTGGGATACAAATTGTGGTAAAAATGAGTAATAATACGCACTTTTCGGAGTTCAATACCAATCGCTTCCGGAATATGATATTCAATCAAATCAGACATAATTTCATTTAATTAATAAATCGATTCATTAAACGGATAATCAATTTGTTTGATACTTGATTTAAATGCAAATCAATTGTAAAACAGTTGTAAATAAATACTAAAAAATTAAATAATTTAATGGATTAATACTTTTTGTTGTAATAAACACTGAGTTAATAATTAGTCGACTATTGTCTTCACGTTATCTCTTTTGTGTCTCAATACAAGTGAACGGCGAGTGTCGGGTCTGACCAGTAGCTCAAGACGTGGTCGGATGGGATGCTTTGTCGGGTGTCTGGCAAAGCATATCAACAAAATTTATATAACAACAGAGTATTTGTTGTTCAGCTGAACGGACGCCATATTATTAGGGGATTGAACTCTGGCTGAGAACTCATTGATAGACTGATAGAGAGGTTCACACAAAGCAATAGCACAGCCAGTAGTACGAGTCGAGTGCACTGCACAGGCAGAGCACAGGCAGAGCACAGGCAGCTCAACACACAGAGAGGCAGAGACCAGGCAGAGCTCAGGCAACTCATAGCCTAAACATGAGCCCCAACACCAGCCAACAGTTTGCAATTCATTTTGGCTGCCATTCACTCACACAGTGCACAGCCTGTCAGCTCTGACCCACATTGGGCTCAAATGTCCTCAAATAACACCGAAATGCAGTCAAACCTCTGAACGCATCGCAACACAGACTCACCGATAGATTTACTGCATATTTACTGCATTGCTATCTCTCGACACAAACAAAACTATACCTCTTTTTAATCAATTTTTTCTACTATTTTATCGATTATTTCAATTTATAATCCATTTATCGATTGATAGAAACACTCGAAGATTACTCTCGACTTCAGGAAAAGAGATAACTCTTTTGAGAGGCAAACATCGCTCAGTTCTCAGTTAACTAACTTATCTCTAAATAAGATTATAGTGAGGAAGGAGTCGACAAAAGTTACAATTTTTAGCTCATTTACTCCTATCTGTGAATCTAAACCATATGTCTGTTTAAGTCACACAATGAGTCATTCAAATTAGTTTTGGCTCATATTTGAAATGATCTAATCTTTAAACGACTGGTCACTTGGGTTAAGTCCTGGTCTCACCAGTGAGTCATCACTTCAATGCCTTTCTCTCATCTATTTTTTTCCTTGTTTATAATAAGAGGATTTTGAACGACCCTCATGTTTATATATACCCATTGATGACACAGACGTTTAATTTAAATACAAGGGTTTCTAAAACTGGAAAAGGTTTGGCTGACTAACGAATTTCCTTAAGAAATTTTGGAAGCATTTGCCAAATGTTGTGCCAATTACCAAGCTCATTGTTTTAAAGCAAAGCACAGCATAATTAATCGCTTTATAGCTTTGAAAAAAAAATCTAATCACTGTATTAGTCGTCACTATTTACGCTCAATTACCCGACTAATTGTGAAGAGCTTTATAAGTTGCCTGGTTATGTATCTCATATCTGGGATATTAGTTACACCAATTGATTTACCTTGCAATCCACTCAATTCGGTTAATCGGTTTACAGAATTAATTAAAATATTGAAGAGCTGAATAAATTTGCTTGATCTAATTGTTAATGGCAATGATCTGATGATCTAATCTCCAAGATATTTGCATTCATAATACCTCTGTACAGTTCTTATCTAAAATTGCATTGAATTAATTGAATTGGTTCTGGTTAGACAACACCGACATAAATTACGCTCATTGGGGTCTTGAACTTGCTAGTTCAATTTGATTAAATTTAGTGGAAAATTAAATTGAAGGCCATTTGGATAACATTCAGGTGTTTCTCATTATTACTCCAAATGAAGGAAATGTTGAAAAAACAATTCATTGACTCAATTGAATGACAAATGAGTTGAAAGGTTTGCCTAAAAATATTGATTACAAAACGTAAGACATTTTTGATAACCAAAACAAATGTCATAATTGATAAACAAATTCATCTCTTGTTTAGGGTTTGGCTCAATATTGTCCTTAAATTGTTGACATTTGACAGAAATAAGAACCAGTTTTGACCATAAGAACCATATTATCTGTTGGTCTGATTGATATCCGATTTCTATTCCGATCCAAAGGATAGTCCTCTTGAGTAGCGCTAAGTCTTTGATGACAATCAGTCAGACATTTAAATTTGGTCTTTTAATAAAAGTAGTCTTAAATTGAGCTGAAAAGATGTTAGCCCTGGTCAATCGCATTCTTGATTGGCTCAAAAGTCTTTTCTGGAAGGAAGAGATGGAACTGACATTAGTTGGTCTCCAATACTCTGGAAAAACCACATTCGTTAATGTGATCGCTGTAAGTAACTGATCACTGAACGATGATCATGCTCATTTTCATGCATGACTCATATTTCACTCCATTTCCTTTGATTTGTTTATTTATAATAACTTTATCTCTGATCAAAAGTCGGGTCAGTTTTGTGAAGATATGATTCCAACGGTTGGCTTCAATATGCGGAAAGTGACAAAAGGCAATGTGACCATCAAGGTACTTTTAGTGGTACTCTTACCCTCACTATTCTATAGATATGTTGTCTTTAATTACCAGATTTGGGATATTGGAGGTCAGCCACGATTTAGATCAATGTGGGAGCGATACTGTCGGGGAGTGAACGCCATTGTGTAGGAATCCCTCTATTGTTTAGTTTGACACTAATTTGTTTGAATGTCTGATCAGATATATGGTCGACGCCGCAGACCAGGAGAAGGTGGAGGCCTCCCGTAACGAACTCCATAATCTTCTGGAGAAGCCTCAGTTGGCCGGCATTCCAGTCCTTGTGTTGGGCAACAAACGGGATCTGCCCAACGCTTTGGATGAAAAGGAACTCATTGAACAAATGTACGGATCATATGAGTCAAAGAATCTCTGAATTATTGTTTTGATTTAATTGATTAGGAATTTGGCGGCCATTCAGGACCGGGAGATATGTTGTTATTCTATTTCTTGCAAAGAAAAGGATAATATCGGTATTTAAACCACAATTCCTATCAATTGATTTGATGACTAACTCCTTTGTTTGCCATTTAAGACATAACTCTTCAGTGGCTGATCTCACACTCGAAGTCTGGTTCCCGTTGAAGGACTGTATTTAGTTTTATCGATATATTTGTCACTAATTTAAATATTTCTCTTATTTTTTAATTAAATGTTTATTAAAAGATATCTTAAGATCTGAAGATTTTTTCGATATTTAAAACAATTTTTACATTAAGTGATTCACAAAAGAATTAATATTGAATTTTAGTCAAACATTTCTGTTAACTAATTATAATTGTCTACTAATTACTGCTAATCATTGCTTATATACAATAGTTTTCACTCCTTTTCCATATTATTGTAAAAATATTTGAATTTATTTGAATTTTTTGATAGTTTTTGGATGAGTTTAAGATATCTGTTGTGTAGAGAAGTGTTATTATATTTGAATCATTCCATTAAAACGTCGCCAAAACAGAGTATTATAACAAATCAGTTGTTTTGGTTAAACTGTTCCCACTGTAGATAATTGTCATCGGGTTCAGTGGAGCCCATATCCGATATGGTGACCATTGATCCCCAACTTTGTGTAGAAGCCTCAGACATATTGGACTGACTCCCGAAGCTGTAGACTATTGGCCATTGCATTGGCGGCAAATTGCTGGACACTGTTGTCGGGTTATTATCCATTTGCGAAGAAGAGCCGGCGCTCGACATTTGACCCAACTTTTGCTTCTTCTCTTCTTTTTCGAGTTGTCGTCTCTGTCTTATATGTAATTTCATGACAGCTCTTCTTTCGTTAGTTGTTCGACATTTAGGACAACAGCAGTTCTCGAACTGACACAAGCCTTTGTGTCCCTTCTTCGGGGCCACGATCTTATGATTTCTGCATTTGGAGCACTTCGGGACACGTTGTCGGCCAACACTTTCAGATGGATTTGGGCCCTGTTTTCAAAATGTTTTCGTTTTGTTATTTCAAATAATTAGTAAGAAATTTGATCCGAGGATATGATCCATGAATAATTGCAAGGTTATATGATTGGATGATAGACTTACTTCAGGAGAAATATTCATTTTGACAAATGGTATAACAGATTGTAATTTGAAGACTGATTTGGGTTTCAATTATTTATTGCCAACAAAACTGAGATTTTTGTTTTGTTTTTTTTTTAATTATTAATTAACAGTTTTCGATGATTTCAAACCAGGGGTCAACTCATTAATCAGTAATAAAGTCAGTATACTCTTGGCATTAACTTTCTTATAGAAATAATGGTATGATCTTTCATCTTAAGCTCTATTTCCTTTTCCTGAATCTTGGAAAGGGTTAAAAGTTTTAATGAAAACTTATGAAATTTATCCTAAAATTTTTGACTCAATTAAATAAACAAATCAATTGGAATCAAATAACCGAAAACTAATATTCATCTGAAACACGAGAATATTCTCTGCATAACCACCAGATAGTGAAGAATATAATTTCGGAAAGATAACCTTGCTTATGGCATGAGAGAATTTTATTAAAAAATGTTAATAACCTTTGAAAACTAATTATTGTTTAATTTAGTTATAGTTTTGATTATCTCTCCTCTTCTTCCATTACAATACGCGAAATTCCGACCAAATGTTTTTGAACATAAGATTAATTGTCTTTTTGATGATATTCCATAAAAGTACATTGATAAATAGGAACTATTCCTGGTCGTCTAAATGTCAGAACGATTTGTGCCGGAAGTAAATTAAAGTGCAGAAGACTATCGACAAAATGCAAAACAACGCGGATTTCAATCAACTTATTTGAAGCGACCAACCCTTTCCACGCTATCAGTGTTCTGTAAATAAACTAGTTAAACAGAAATAGTGATCAAATAATAACTAAAACATATTTAATTATTTTTGTCCGAGACCTTCCTTCAGTTTGATAATCAGGTACATCCAAACAACAATTTATAGAATATGCAGAATTAAATAGTTTTTAAAATAAATGACAGGAACAACCTTGGTTCCAATCTTTGCAAACATTGAGGTAAGACTTCTATAAAAATACTGACAAATCATTAAAATTTGAATCATTAAAAAGTAATTCTTGTGTTTATAAATAATTTTTAAAATATTTGAAACAAAAATATGAATCTTATATCAATTGATTCATTTTTATCTCATGTTATTAATAAATTGATTTCAAAGTTTTGGTTATTTTTTAGTTTGCTATACAATGAAATTGAAATCCGAAACTTTTAAGTAAACAACAAACAGTGGAATCGTAAATACAATTCACAGAATTTGAAACAGGGATGGCCAAGAGGGGGTACAGCCCAAATTTTCAGGTCAGAGGTATGCCCCCTGAGGTCGGATACCTTGGCCATCACTGATTTGAAATTAATAGACTTGTTCAAGATCATATTGTTTGCTTATTTACATTAAATGTGATCATGATATTCAAAATATCTTTTATGAGAAATCGATGGCAGTTATGGATCACTCGATTTATAGCTGAAATTCATATCTGAATGAAATAAAACTAATGATTTCGAAACTAATATTCCGTTCATTTATTAAAGAAGAAGACGTTTTCGTGTTATTGGAGTCAATATTTTTATTTTAAAAATTTATCGATTCTTAGCTTATATTCTAATTTTATTCTCACGAAAAACCAATGTTTGACTTTGAATTGTATGATCATTAATGAGAAAATCGTTATTATTCTTGAAATTATATTTCATTGGAGTCAAGTTCACTTGAATTTCAAGTTTAGAAGTGAAGAATATTCTGATCGCAGAATATTTCTTTTCTTAGAAAACAATTGAATTACTATTCATAAGTTTTCATACAAATCAGAATAATTCTTGAATTTTAAATAAAACTAAAGTTTTAACTCTTATTTATCCATAAAAAGTATTTAACAGCGGAATGAATGAATCAAATTCTATGCGAATAGATTCGGTTCAGTCCAATGAAATGCCAAATAACGGCAATCCTTTCCAAGAGCTGAATGTTAGCGAATTGAATAACCGAAATAATTACCACAATTCTAACGCCAATAATATGATTGCCAACAATAACTCCAAGCAAAATGATTCGGGACCTATTTTAGAGGTTTCGTGGCATAACCTCGTTTATACTGTTGAACGCAATTCCATTATCGATAGATTGAGAAAAACAGAAAAGTCGAGAACTATTCTCAAAGGACTGACCGGATATTTTCGAAGTGGAAATCTCACCGCAATTATGGGCCCTTCGGGGGCGGGTAAGTCCACTCTTCTTGAATGCGTTTCCGGATTTCGAAAGAAGGGTTTGAGTGGAGACGTCCGCATCACTGGCAGCAGCCGTATTAAGATCGGTCTAATCGCTCAGAACGATCAGCTCCTCAATCAGTTGACTGTAAGGGAAGCCCTTATCTACGCCTCAAAACTCAAAAATTATCTGCAAAACGATTCAAAAGAATTGGAAGAAGTGGTGGTCGATGAAAACTCTGCAGAAAATCAGAGCAAAACTTCTTCGTCTTATCACGAAATGCTGGCCCGACATGTCATGAAACAGTTGGGCCTTGAGGTCTGTGCCGACACCAGAAGCGGTAACTGTTCCGGTGGACAGAGAAAAAGACTTTCTATTGCTTTGGAGTTAATTTCAAAGTAAGTTTAAATTAATTTAAAATATCATTCATTTGAAGAATATTTGATTTGATTTGTCTTCAGACCAAATATTCTGATATTGGATGAGCCGACCAGTGGTTTGGACAGCTCTGCCTGCTTTCAAACCGTATCAGTGATGCAGGACCTGACCCAACAAATGCAGTCGAAGAACCCGATTGCAGTGGTGGCCACAATACATCAGCCATCAGCCCGTGTTTTCAATCTATTTCACCATGTATATGTTATTTCCTTTGATGGCCAGTGCATATTCCAAGGCTCTCCACAAGAGCTCATTCCTCGTTTGGCAAACGTTGGATTAAACTGTCCTCAGTTTCACAATCCGGCAGATTTTATAGCAGAAGTGGCCTCTGGTGAGTATGGACAGGACGGGATCGTCAAACTGGCCGAACAGAAGAAAGAGGCCGACGCTCTGATGCCGGCTATCACTGGACCAAAAACACTAACATTGGCTCAAATATCCGGAACTCAATCGTATCCCATATTTTTGCACACTTGGCTCTTATTTATCCGTTCCCTTGTGGTTATACTTCGGGATCCAATGCTGACATCACTTCGAATGGTCTCTCATGTAGTGACCGCTGTATTTATCGGTCTTTTATATGGCGACGCGATTGGTAAGCCTGGGGGCTGTCCTCCGCAGGTGTCTCCTCTCAATGATTTGGAACATTTCGCTGAGTTTCGAGAAAACTATGAGAAGGAGACCATAACTATCACCGAAAACGTTGCTTTTATTTTCTTCACTCTTATGTTTGTAATGTTTGGGGCAATGATGCCGACTATTATGACGTTCCCAATGGATATGCAGGTATTCCGCAAAGAAAGGACCAATGGGTGGTACAGTTGTGCCACTTATTATTTGGCCAAAACTCTGGCGGATATGCCGTTTCAGGTTTGGATGAATTAAAATTGTGTTCGATCAAAATGAGAATACATTTATCTGATTGCAGTTCATATTTCCGGCGTCCTTCACAACAGTCAGCTATTATATGACTGGCCAGGAGAACACCATGTTCAGATTCACCGGGTTCTCTCTCATTTCGATAGCAATTGCGCTCATAGCTCAGAGTCAGGGCCTTCTTATTGGAGCCCTATTTATGGAGGACGCGAGCGCTGCCGTATTCTTGGGTCCGATTACTTGTATACCTCTTATGCTTTTCGCCGGATTTTTCGTCAGAATTTCAACCATTCCTTTCTATTTCCGTCCCCTGACTTACATCTCTTATTTGAGATATACTTTCGAAGCATATATCGCTGTCCTCTACGGCTATGGGCGGTGCCAATGGGACCCGGCTTTGGCTAATTTGACGAATGCAAAACCTGAATGGCTCGATTATTTAACCCAGATACTAGCTCCAGGCTCTGGAGAAGAGGGTGAAGAAGGAAATTCCGAAAACTTTGTTCAGACTCTATTGGATAACCTGAGCGGACAGTTTGGGTCGAGTACTGAAGACGACTATAAGTCAATAGTGATGTCACAGTTTGAAGTCACCGATGAAAGTCTAATCTGGAATTCGATAATTTTGGTCGTTTTCTTCGTTGTGCTCCGAATCGCGACTTATGTCGTCCTTCTCTGGAAAGTCAATAAAAGGGAGTAATCGATGCTTTTCTTTATTTATAGCTAAATATATCACAAATTACTCAAAAATGGTTTAAATATTAAATAAATTTATTTTAAATAAAGTCTTATTATCACTGTTTGTCAGATTAACTGTAAGACCTGTGCTGAGAGGCTGTGCCCCAAGAACAAATTTGCCCTTGTGGAGGCTTAAACGATTTGAATTGAATTTATATTAAGTTTATTTTTAAAAATATAAATATTTAAGAATTAATAACAATATTAGGAGTTTTGAGTCAATAAAATGAGAGGAAATCCAATTATTTTAATAAATTGATTGCAAAGCCCTTTGAATATAAGAATATTCTTCACTCTTGGTATTCACTTTAGAGGAGAGTTCCTCCAACTTCTTCCGGTCCTTTCCTTCTCTTAATGCCTGAAATTTAAATTGAAATCAGTTCCAAAATTAAAGAAAATGAATCAATGATTACATCGATGACCACTTTTAAGAGTTTAATCTCTTTCGCCGAATCAAATCTAAGATCGATGTCATCGATTAATAACAGATACTTCTGAAGCATCTCTTGTGGCGCTCCATTCTTATGAAGAACTGACACCACTTTATCGAACGGAATGAAGGCTTTCATCTTTTTGGTCCCAAACAAAGACTAAACAAAAGAACGAAAACAGAAAAAAATGATTTCAATAAAAAAGAGTTAAAACAATTAAATACTTTATATTCAAAGAGAGCGTCGATTTGTGACCACTGCTGAGTCTTAGCCAATGCCGAGACTGCGGTCCAAATGAATTGCTTTTGAGTCAATTGATATGCTTTGCAGATGGCCTTAGGACTGGCCAAATGGTTCTCCGATAATGGAAAGTGATATAAACAGCAGTAATGAAGTAAAGAAATCACTGAACTATCAATTATTGGCGTTCGAGGGATCAAATCAAACAAAGGGTTTAAGGCATTTCGCTCTTGTCTTCTGTCGTCGGCCTCTATCGGTAACTGTAGTTCCAAAAGAGTTATCTCTTCTGATATGAAATCTTTCCAAAAGAGAATTTCGTTTCCGCCGATAGAAAAGTGATTTCGTAAACAGTTCTTTAAATTATTGATTTTGGTCTCAATGTTGGAACAATTGATGGCTTGATTGTAGGCAGTGATGGCGGCCTCTTCGTGTCGGCCCAACATCGCTAACGTATCGATTAATTGGTCCGTCTTTTGATTTTCTTTCAAATAAAAGATATAGTGATCGGCGGCTAAACTTCTTTTACTCAA
The DNA here is from genome assembly GCA_034698165.1 of Punctoribates punctum. Taxonomy (NCBI): domain Eukaryota; kingdom Metazoa; phylum Arthropoda; class Arachnida; order Sarcoptiformes; family Punctoribatidae; genus Punctoribates; species Punctoribates punctum. The sequence goes on along the minus strand of JAQGBD010000587.1, from coordinate 16,862 downwards.
TTCGTAGTTAAAAATAGAGGACTTGAGGGTACGGTTCAGATGGAGGACAGCAATAACGATGACATTTCCATTATGACTGTCCAGTGCTCTGTCCAACAAATCAAGTTTCTCTTCCTTTCCTTTATATAGATTTAAATTAATTTCAATTCCTTTGACCAAACAATTTATGGCTTCTTTTGGACTCAATTTCGTTGAAATGATTTCATCCGAACTAATTCTGTCTTCATTTCTGAGAAGATTTTGAATTTGCTTTTCTGCCAAACCATCCGATAATTTAAGATCTTTTGAGAAAAGAGACAAATAATTGAAATAAAAGAACAGACATTAAAAGGAAGGAATACCTGAGCCCTTGATCTGACTGACTGCGGGTTCAGTGGGAGCACTGAAAACAGTTGACTCGTCTTTCAATGAACTCAAAGCATCCTTTGATTCAAAAACAAATTAATAATTATTTGAGAATTGATTTAATTAAAAGTGTTTTCAATGAATTACATCCAAATCATCGAAATTAAAAGCATTTGATTTGCTTTCCGTCCAATAGTTTTCGTCGGCCTCTAACCTGTCATTAATCAACTTCAGTATCAAATAGGTTAATGAATGATTTGGAACCTGCTAGATTTTTGTGCCATCGTTTGATCTTGCTTATTTCATTTGATTGATAACTTCTTCAAAATATTTATTTTTTGAATTGATGTCAAAAATATTGAATCTCTTTAAATATGAGCCAAACGTATAAAACGTAACCTTTTATTGGGTATCGATTTTGTGTTCATTCAATTCAATACATAAGAAGTAAAAGTGGTTTTGTTTTACTCTTTTTTGAGATTACATTGTATTTGAATAAATCCAATGAAATGTTTATTTAAATACAAAACATGTGTTTCTGTTTTGAAAGAGTTTTAAATACATTTAAATTAAACTTAAGTTAAATTTGTTTTAAGTCTACTTTATTTGTCGTTCTTTGAAATCAGTTTTAAAAATATGGATGAAATCCAGTCAACTGATGGCAACAGCGCTCCAGAAGTTAAATCGGTTCCAATAAAAAAAGAGGTTCAAGAAGTGGACCAAATTGATGTCAAACATGAAATCATAGACCAGAAGATTGAGATCAAAGATGAGACAAAAGAGGAGACAAATGATGTGTTTTCGTACACAAAGAGCGGAATATTTACGTCAGAGACCCATAAGATTGAGATTAAGAATCTGCCCAAACATATCGGGTATGGGGTAAGTCGAGGATCACCTCAAGAATCCACTCTTTTAAAGAGATTAAGTAATGTTTTATATGATTTGAATAGTGTCTCAAAAAGCTGTTGAATAAACTGGAGTTAAAACCACTGAAATCTAAACTAATCGGCAAATCTGGAGCCCCGACTCATTCATTCGTCACATTCCGTTGCGATGAGGACAGGGATGAGGCGATCAACAAATTAAATGACTATTTGTGGAAAAACAAGAATCTAATCGTAAGGAAAGCGAATCCAATTCCCGATCCTTTGGTTGAAAAACGAAATGAAATGAGAAGTAATGAAAACAAAGACACAAAACGTATTAAAACAGAGGAAAAAGAGTTAACAGACGAAGAGTTGGGGGACTCTCTCAACGACAAGATCTGCGGTCTCTGGAAAGTGCCGTACGATCACCAAAAACAACAAAAACGTGATTCTCTTAATAAGTTTTTGGATAATCTTCACAAAGAGATAATAAGAGCCTCCGATGAAAGCAATCCTCAGATTAAATGCTGTCTTTTGGATGAGTTAAGAGTCTCACCGGTTGTCGTCGGATATCGTAATAAATGTGAATTCACTGTCGGTATCGACAAAAGCGTTGGCTTTCGTTTAGGTCTGTATAGAGAGGGAACTCTTCGGGTAATACCACCGGCACTCAACTGTCCCATCATTGGAGAGAGAATGAGAAAAGCGATGAATGCTTTCCAGAAATATGTCTCAAACGAGAGTCAACTGAATGGTTACGATCCGGAAATACATTCCGGGCATTGGATCCAATGCACAGTCCGGACGACAGCCAAAGACTCAATGATTATAATGTGTTTACATCCGCAACAACTCTCTGACCAACAATTGACTGAAGAAAAGACAAAAATCATTCAATTCTTTGAAAACAATAAAGAATTTGAAGTGAATTCGGTTTATATTCACATTTCATCGAAAAGACACGAGTTTTCGAACCAGTATTTGGAACACCTCTACGGACAGCAGTATATCTTCGAATCCATACAAATGGACAGAAGTATAGAGTTCCGGATCAGTCCATTGGCTTTCTTTCAGATCAACACAATTGGGGCTCAAATTTGCTTCCAATCGATCATTGATTTAATTAAACCAAATCCGGAACTCAATCTTCTGGACATTTGTTGCGGTACCGGAACTATTGGGTTGTGTTTAGCCTCGAAAGTGAAGAAAGTGATCGGAATTGAGTTGAATGGGGACGCCATAAGTGACGCCAAATTCAACGCTCAATCAAATGACATCTCAAACGTTCACTTTATTGAGGGAAAGGCTGAAGAGGTTATTAACTCAGCGCTCGATTCCTGTGGTTATGACTCGGAAATAGTGGCTGTGATAGACCCGCCCCGCGCCGGACTAAGTCTGTATTTCCCTCAAAGGTTTTAATTTTTCACTAAAAAACCATTGAATTTATTGACAGATAATTCGATTATAAGAGTCTTGAGAAACAACAGTCTTCTGAAGCGATTGGTTTACGTGTCGTGCGATCCAAAGAAAGCCATAAAGAATATGATTGAGTAATGAGTCATACATTTCATTACATTTATTCAAATTTAATATTTATAAACATTTTTATCGGTTAATAGTCTCTGTCGGCCCACTTCTAAGACATACAAAGGATCGCCATTTATGCCGATCCGTGCCATTGGTGTGGATCTGTTCCCGCAGACAGAGCGCTGCGAATTAGTCCTTCTCTTCGAAAGAATTTAATAATACATCAAATCTTATAATCAGTTTTTTTTAATACTTTGAAAAATCTTTTTATCACTATTTTTATGAAATTTTGACCAATAAATAGATTTTGTAGTTATTTAGTGTTCTTCAATTGTACCTCAATTGTACTTGATCAATTTTTGAATTTGATTAACTGTGGAACCCGTTCTGCCGTCTTTTGATCATTTTTACAAACCATAAAAATATTGAATGGAATACTGCTCTCATCTAAACGCACACAAATAATAGTTGACTTATGGAACTCCTGCTGTCATCTATCAGACAGGTTTGTTTCAAAATTGGGATCAATTGATCGAATAGATGGCAGAATGGGTTCCATAAACTTGTTTAATATATTTTGTAATTATTCTTAACTTTTGATTAGATTTTATTTCAATAAATTCGAGAAATTATTCGATTATTTGATAAAACCATTGGTTTTGAAAATTTAGAGAATTTATAACAATTAGTGAAACAAATATTCAGTTATTTTCGGAATAATTAATAATTATTGCAAAAAATGTGAACAAATTCTGTCTTTTTTCAGATCTCTTCTGAAATTCAATTTCTTAACACATTTTTTCAGACTTTATATAAATTTTAATCCAAAAACAAATGCTTTTTCGTTGAGAATAACGATTAGAATAACAATAACTTTGATATTAAGAGAAAATTTTGTTTAAAATTTAGAAATAGTTTAAAATTTGGGAAAAATCGGCGCAAATTTGTCCCAATTCTGTGCCAAGTCTGTCCATTCGGTCTCCATTTGGAGTCAAATCTAAGCCAACCATAAGTTATTGGAATCGAATAAAATCACTGAAAAATGGAATCAAATTAGAGATAAATTGGGGAAAAAGTGACAAAAACTTACTTATTGTAAATAATTAATGAAAAGCCGACAATCGGTTTGTGACGACTACAGTACCCAACGGTCCGCTCTCTTCGAGTATCACAAAAACAGTATTGACTGAAAATAAGGCACTTTTCGATCAAAAGTTTGAATTTTGAGAACAAAACTTACATTTAATATAAAAAGATTGAGATATGAATCGACTAATTGAACGCTAATTCGTAGACAAGAATGGGTTGGGGTTTAGGTCTGGCAGTCCTGATGCCAATGCGATAAATAATTATGAAAGAGATGTCGAGCGAAGTCCAGAACCGAAATGACATCGTTTTTGCGAACTAAGCCATCGAAATACATCTGAATATCGTTGGCGTCGAAGTTATTCCCAATTATTTTATCCCTATTTTGCAGTAAAATAGTCAGACATAGGAATAGCATAAACGCGTCGTTGGCTCCCAACTCATCCGGACTCAAAAGGGATATACTTTTGGTCATAGAAGAGGACTCAGAGGAGAGGATCACTAATGAGGAACAGGACGAAGACTTTGTGCTATAATTGTTGACTTCACTAAAACTGGAGCCCAATTCGCTGGAATGCGATCCATAAGATTCCGTCCGCTCTTTACCCGATTTCAGTGACTCACAGCTAAGACTTCGGGCCAGACCTACGGGACAAGTCCACGACTGGTCTTTATCGGTGTGGTTAAGGACGTCATCGGAATAGTCTCCACTGCAGTGAACATTTCGTAACGTTTTTATCATATTTTCCTTATTATTGTTTTGATTCAATTCTGGCTCCGAATCGTTTGTCTCTGAAATCTTCGGCTTTTCCGTTGGTTCCGGACTTTTATTAATTGGGATCACTTTCTCTAATGATTCTGAAAACGAGTCTTCTGTATAGGAGTCGACACTAAATTGTTTGTCGATAAGAGGGGGCGGACCCCTATAGAAGCTTTTAATGAACTCGTCCTCATCGGGAGAGTCCAGATCTTTGGAGTCAGTGCTCAAAAGTTGGGGTAAAAACCGAATATTTCGAGGCCTAGAAGTCAGTGGTTTTGGTTGGGCTCTAGCGCTGAGTTTTGGACTCATTCTGTCCTCAGGTCTGGGAGTAAGCGATACGTCTGAACGAAATTTGGGTTTCAAAACAGAATTGGTTTTGTTTGGAATATAGAGGAAGAGGTCATCAAATAAACGCAAACTCGTATTCATATCCGTCGGAGGCATTGAAGACCACAACACTTCCAACATATGGAGCGTATCATCGAATGGGAATTCCCTCTTCAACTCGAGAAGAATCCAACGATAACAGAAGAGGAGTTCGTGCGCTCCCTGTCCTCGAAGGTATGAATAGAACTCCGGGTCATAGTATTGAAGCAATTGAGTCAAGTGAGCGAACTTTCGAGACATTACTTCGCCGTCAGAATTGAAATTATCGCACAATCGGGTCATTAGTGCACAGAAGCAGATGTATGCGTGCGCTTCATCTGGAGGTTAAAAGGGGTCAGAATGGCTCAGAATAATTGGTTAAATGGTTGCCAGAAATCAACTGAAAATATTAGTATATTTACCTTTCATTGCATATAAGAGAGGAGACGCCAAATCACTCATTCCCTGACAGTATTTGTCCCTATGATTGAGCGCATAAGTGGTAAGAATATTGAGAAGAGCCGTCACATTCTCGTTGTCGTCATCACTATTGCCATAATAGTAATGATGGCACCGATCGGTTCGCATCACATCTTTTCTGACCTAATTTTAGACAACAATTAAGGCAAACATCGATAATAAGGATTCAATTTCTGACCATATTTAAGGTCTGCTCAACGATGGGGTCGTTTTGGTTGGATTGCCATAAGTTTCTCATTTGAGAGTATGTCTCACACTTTAGTTTCATGAAATCGATTCTCTGCTGAGCGGTCAGACCGGACGGGTAGACATTGAGCAGATGCTTCCAAACAACTTTTCTGAGACAGGGCTCAACTCCGCGCCGGTAAACCGCAATTCTCAGCTCTCGAGAGCACTTGACTTTGCCCTCAGAATCCAAAAGGTTTCGGAACTGATTATCATTCAAAGGGATAGATATGGTCTCAATGGTGGGGGCGTTCCGATTACTCTCAAGTGCTTTACTCATGAATTTTTCGACCTTTAGTTTAGAGTTTATTTCCATTAATTCGTTTCGATTCTTATGAAACCTATTTATACCTGATTTATAAGAGTGTATGCAATGGAAGCGCCGTTGGCCTGAGTGCGGGCCACGTCTGATATGGTAATTATGTCCCAATCGGGTAATGAATTGTTTTTGTCGACAGACATTCGTATTTGTAGGAAAGGGTCCGAATATTTAAGATATGCGGAGTCGAGATCGACGTCCGATCGGATGAGAGTGTAGTCAAAGGTATCGCGACGTAAATAACTCAGAGAAAAGTCACTGAAATTGATAACAAATCGATAATTATTCTCAAATTTACAAAACAGGAAAACCACTGCAATCAGAGTACACTTGTTTTCAATGTCAACACAGAATCGTTTTTAGTCAGAGATGGGCAGAGGGTTAACGACCCCTTATTTATAGTTAGTTTAGTTATCAATATTGACTCATAACTGGGTTAGTGGTGCTCCACATCTCTGACTCGCAACAAATAATCGATATTTTTTACATTAAAGTCAAAGTAGTGAACGATTGGCTAAAAGTATTAAAATCAGAACAATGCCTACCAGTGAAGATTGAAGGCCCGCACCAACAGTGACTGCAACACAGCCAATGGTGTGATCTGAGGGTCGACACTAAAACGTCTGATGTCTTCTTCTCCGTTATTAACACAATCAGAACTGTTGTCAGTCTTTAATTAAGAAAATCAGTGATGAAATCATTCAATCAATAGATTTGTTGACAATTAGCGTCAAATCAGTTCTTAATCTTTGCATTAATCAGAAGAAAAATAGAGATAGAGTTGAGTGAAAACCAGGAATCAGAGCATAGTTTACATCGAATGCGATAAACAGAGAATAAATCAAATATTCATTTATCCAATACTTTTGCAAATATATGAGACACTAATGAATCGATTATTGCGTGAGAACTGACTATTGTCTGCCGACTCACTAATTATATTCACCGATCATTTCTTTATCTACTCATATATGAGAGTTGGCTAGAGCTGAGTCAGATTTGATCTAGATACATAAATTAACTCATTATCTGTTGAATGAAAGATAGATCATATCGTTAAGTGCCTAATTTATTGAGAAATGAGCATGATACAATCATTCGCTCCAATAGACGATTACATAATTTGTTAGATAATTGTGAGGTATGTGTAGTGACAGAGTTTAAAGGGCTGTCCGATCAGATCAACTGTTTCTATGCACAGCAACTCATTGAGGCATCGGTTAGACATCAAATCATTACTCATTTATCACTTAATCTTCAAATTGTTAGACAATATTTTCAAGACTTCAATATAAATATCACTTAAGAATCAAATGGATTGAAGAGAAAAACATCGGTTTATATGTGAATAGCATTTGAAAAATGAGTCAAAAATAGTGTCAAAAAATGGCAAAAATACGCACTTTTAAGACTTCAATACGAATCGCTTCCGGGATATGATATTCAATCAAATCATACATTATTTCAATCAAATAATTAATATAAACACTAAAATAAAATCCCTTAAAAAATATTAACAAAAAATTGATTTTAAAACAAATCAAATAAAAGAGTCGCCAAATATCATGACTTAAGAGTCAAACGATTTTAATGATCACAACTCGTGTCAAATAAACGATTGATTTCCACTTTAATTGAATTAAATAGCATTCAAATGAGTGAAAACATTTTCTCTTCTTTTAATAAATTGAAACCAAATTAAATGTAAATACAATTGAATACAATTTGAGTGAATGAGTGGTTGACTCGCAATGAGTTGACTCTCGACAACACACAACACATAACACTTGACGTCAGCTGTTGTCCAGACTCTCAAAACGGTTCACTAGTTTTTGTAAACATTCACTCCTTTTGTTAATATTTTTGTTAATTAATTGTTTTTTAGTTTTATATTAAATTCATTTCATTTTCAAATTTATCCAAATTATCAGTTTCTAGTCAGCCATCAATTTAGACACTCTTTCGGAAGATATGTCTTTAAATTGATTACTTGATCTTTGTTTGAAGCGTTTGAAGAAAACTCCCCCAAAAATTAGCACAAATTTTAGTCATTGACATCGAAACCAATAATTCCAGGAGTGATGTCTTCTTCCAAGAGATTTGAGGACTTGAAGGATGAGTTGATCTCAATTGAAGAGAAAATTAAACTCCAATTAAAACATAACATAAGTAAATAAATCCTTAAATTCATCGCTTTTTTGTAAAACTGATTAATTGTCAGATGAGGTGATGTTAAACAAACTGTGCTCTGAAGGCGATGGCATTCTTCAGATGATGAAGCGAGAGGTCGACTCCACTCCAGCACTGGTCAGGTCCGAAATGCAAGACAATTGGCTTGAAGTCACCGAAAAGTGGAATACATTCAAAACTAACGCCCGGAGCGCTCGTCCCATATCTTGGAATGAATTTTCGCCAAACGAAACACTAAGTCGAGGGATCAGTATTCTTGAGCGAACCAACCAAAGTGTTATCAGGGCTGAGATGGTCTCCAGAGAGAGCGAAGCCATTGGTCAGGAAGTGATCAGCGAATTGGGAGAACAGAGGGAGTCATTGGTTCGGACTCGCGATCGTCTCGACGGCACTAACGATGACCTGAAGAGGACGCGAATAATCCTCCGGTCGATCAATCGACGGCTTCTGACCAACAAATGTATGCTTATATTTATTATAATTCTGGAGATCCTTATTCTTCTGGGAGTCGTTTACTTCCGATTCATTCGTAAACATAAATAAAAATTATTATTCAAATCAAAGATTATATTAAAATAAATTTTGATTCTCTCTTCTGTCGCTCTCTTTGAAGACCACAAGAGTAGAGTTTCGACTTTTTATTGTTGACACAAATATAGTTATTCCAACGCAAAGACCGGAACCGATAATACGGACGTTTGTCTTTAGTGCCTCTCTGAATGAGCCATGTGCACCGTCGAGGTCTTTTAAGTCTTCTAATCTTCAAATTTTTCGCATCTCTTGTCATACATAAAACTAATAATTCAGATTCGGTGTTCCCTTTTATCATCAATTGGACCAAATCTGAATTTTTTCCCAACTTTTGCAGATATAAACCGTTTGATTTCAAATTTTGTCGGCTTATATTTTTGGCCAGGGTGAATTTATTAAAATTATTAAGAATTATATAATTCTTGTTATAAGTCATGTATTTTCCTCGAATTTTTGCATTCACTGCAAAATTCAGATAAAGTTTTTTTTAAAGTTTTAATTGAATGCAATACTTATATAGAATTATAAATACCTTTTATTTTGGAATTTAAAGACACAGAAAAAGAAAAAATCAAAACCAATATAAGAAAAAAAGTCTTCATTTTAGTGTAAATTATAGTCAAATGTTTGAAAGTTCAAAAACAATTGAATTGAAATAACCTATTATTAACTTTTTATCATGAATTGGGATCCGGTGTCAAAGAAGGGGAGCTGTCGTCAGGCCTCTTCTGGAGCCAAACAATAAATTCGAGATTTAATTACAAATTTTTATTATTTTATAAGATATTTAATTTGGTTTATATTCAGAAATTCGATATTATATACAAAGATGTGAGAGAGAGGGTAACCCATCCATAGCCACTCTTTTCTGACACAATCCGCTCTTATTATAAACGAATAAAGACCTACCAAGGATCAACAAACAATGTTAGACAGTTTTGCTTTCTGAGGACTGGTTATAAAAGAGAGCAAGACCATTTCCTCGCGTTTAATGCACTTTTCAAATGGATTTATATGAATATAAGTTTTCGATATGAAAATGAAATATAATATATAAATAAAACACTAATTTTGTGGATTTGTGTCTATTTAAAAGCAAATTTGAATGACGCCTCCCCATCGACATCACTGTTGTTATTATAGAAGTGATGCACGCGTCAGATCTGTTCCCAGTATTAGACATATCAGGTGAACAGTTTCATCATTAGGCTGTGCTTTATTTTTCCGCACATTTCCACTGATTTGTGAGGTCTATAACGAAAGTGATTCAAATGATATCTATATTTCTAACTTTTGTGTTATTTAATAGTTTTCATACCTATTCATAAACGCCCGCAAAACCTGCTTCTGCTGAGGACTCAACAGTTTAAGTGAATGCGTTAACGCAAAGAGCGGTCCCCTAAGATCGTCGACTTTCCTATACTTTCCGTTTTCGTCCTTCAAAAGCCCCAAATTGACTAATAAGGAGTTTATCGACAGAAACTCATTTTTGTCGGATTCGATGGCATACTTGAGGTATAGTTCTATAATTCAATTGATTTTATCGTTTAAGTGACTAAACTATAGGTTAAACACAAAATAGTTACCGCTTTCTATCAAAGCCTCGTCTTTAAGCTCTGCTTTCTTACTATCGAAACCATTAACCGAAATATTGACGAATTGAGAGCACAACTCATTTATATCTTTCGATTCCTAATAATAATTAGTAATTAAATCAGTTTTTATGTTAAGATTTTAATTTTTTTCTTCAAATCAATCAAAAGAATTGAATCATTCGGTCGATAAATCGGTGGTCAGACATACGTTTTCTATCTTTTTAGTCAACTCTTCGATCAAATTTTCGGATATGTTTTTCGCTTCAGATATATTCTGTGTACTCTCTTCGGCCTCTGTTTGTTCCTCTTCTTCCTCCTCCTCCTGTTCCTCTTCTTCAGCCTCTCCATCATCTGCCTCGTCATCAGTTCCCTCGTCATCCCTATAACGGAGAGAACACTATTATAACAGAAATTATTTAAAGCAATGAATGAATTACTCAATAATTAAATCGATTTTATCACTCAAAGAGTCATTAAGTCTTTCGACACCGGATTCGCCGAAATTATTAGTACTTAATTCCAGTTTTAATCGTCCGCTTTCTTGAGATCCCGCGATCTTAAGGGAACACCTGATGAGGGCTTCAATCGCTTCTTCGCCTCCGATTTCGTTACCGCTTAAAGTGATTTCTTTGATATTTGAGAGATTGGATTCCAGTAAAGCGTCGCATAAAGCTATACATCCGCTCCTCTTTAGAATACAATCACCGAAATTAATAGTTTCGACAGAATTCAAAGTTTTGATAGCATTGGCGACACTATTGGCGGCGATCTTCAGATTATTGTCATTCAAATTGACATTTTTGAGGCCTTTATTCGCTTCGATAGCCTTACAAATGGCTTCAATACCTTTGGTGTGAATACCGTTTTGAGGCATTTCTAACGTCTCTAAAGTCGAAAGTCTTAAGCAAAACAATTAGACATAAATTAGGAGAAAAACATTTTATATACTGAGCCAAAGCGGTTCCTATAGCTGTGGCGCCCAAAATCTCCAATCGATTTCTACCGCAAATCAATGTCTTCAGACATTTGAGATTAACCAACGCTTTGGACAATATCTGTCCGCCACCGACGCCTAACCCGCAGTTATTGAGTCGTAAAACTTCTAGTGATTCACAGGAAGGGCTCTGAAGGAATGGCAGAAGAGATGGCATTCCCACCGGTCCAATCGCATTGTCACTAAGGTCTAAGACCTTGAGTTTGGCGCCGCTCAGCATAATGCCAGACGTGACAAACATAAACACTTCCGGTATTTCTGTCTTTAGCCGACCCGTGAATAAGTTGTTGAACAATAGGTTCTGAAGACTTGATTTGCTTTCAAGACTTTTGGCCAAACCTTTGGATGCATTTACACCTAAAGTGTTTCCCTCGAGTTTAAGTGTCACCAATTGGTTACAGTTATCGATGGCATCAGTAATAGGTTTCATGTCTTCTTCTGTATTCAATTTCATCAAAAGACCGGCGAATGAGACAATTGTTTTGTTCTCATTGTTTATCTCAATATTATTGATATCTTCCGTCAAATTACTCAAAGTATCGGATTTAGACATCTTTTCTGATTATTAATTGACAACAAATAAAATGATTTCAATTCAATCAAATGATAAATAAATTAAATAAATCTTAAAATTTAGTGAAAAAACAGTGAAATCAAACTCACGCTTAGGTTTCAAAACTGAGGGGTTTTCTCTAAATTGCAGTTCTTTTGTCAAAACTCGTATTCCTTACGTTAATATAGTCTTCAGTCAAACCTATTTAATGACTACAAAAATTCTTAACTTTAGAGTTTAGAAGTGATCTTGCTTATATCTAAATTGCAAGTGAATTATTGAAACATCTTTTTATAATAAGTGAATGAATGATAGAATTTATATCTTCTTTTTCTAGGATTTAAAAAAGACAAAGTAATAAAATAAAATTTGTATCAAGCAGATTGTTTAGAATAGCCTTCTCTGTGATGTTGAGGTAAAGTTGACTCGGTATATTCTAGAAAGATTATGATAAACTATGATCGGATGGAATCCGAAAAACGTCATATTTATCTTCTTTTGTAGGGCAGTAAATAATGGAAAAAGATAAAAGGAACTAGAACACACTATATCCTAACCTTTTCTATCTTCAAATTGTTTTTGAATCAATTTTATCACTATTTGTTTAGTCAGAGATAATTGTCTTAAATCTTATCAATTTTGTAATGAAAATGAAATTCGAGGAAAATTTACGATAATTTCATGAAATTATGAAAAAATTGGGTAAAAATCAAATAACATAAAAATTCTTAACCAAAAAACATGTTTAAAAAAAATTCACAAAATTTAATCGTAGGAAAAAATAATCATTTAATGCGAATAAAAACCTGCAAATTCAACAAGAACAATCATTGTGATAGGGATTGTGATTATACAATTGGTTTCTAATCTTTTTGATGGCATTACTCAATTTGATCTACTTTTGAGTCTATTTTATCGAATTACTTCACAAAGAAGTGGAATTTTGAAATTCGATCATGGCAAAATTCTTGAGTAATATCACGTAAGCTTAAAACCGGTGATCAATCAGCCTTGGTGATGTGCAATTGCCCTTGCAATTGTTTAGAAAACCCTTTGACACATTTCATTGAAAGAGTTGAGAGAAAAATCAGTTTCTTTGTCTCTTTCGCGGAATGTTTGTAAATTCAATGCCAGAGTTTCAATGCCTGTCCCTCACTGACAGATCAGTTTCTTATGCGATTCCAATTTGTGAAGGATAACTAAAGTTCACTTATCAGGAGGAGGGCGCCGGCAAACTATTCCACTAAACTAATGGCTTTCATAAAAAAAAAATCTCCGATTAATTACAGTTCAATGCAATTCACTAAACTTTGGTTATCTATTAATAACATTATTTATAATTAAAATATTATAAACAAATTTTTCTGTCTTCCAATTGATTGATAAATGAACGGAAAAGTGAGCAAAAACTGAGCGAGGGATCAAAGGTGAGCTGAAGGTTGTGCTCAACGAATGGGGCGAAACATATAAAAGCATTTCCAAATCTATAGTAAACTTAATTGAATTATCAGTTGTTTTGAAGTATGTTTAGAGAAGTGCTCATACTTTTGATTTGATGTGCGAAACAACTCATGAGGTTTGGCTCCTAATCTCCAAAATGGTTCTGAACTTATTTTAAAAACTTTTCTTCTTTTTAATGACGACTTTAATGGGAATTCATGGGAACGACGTGCAAATTCTTTACCTTTTTATTCAATGTATTAGTTTTAGTGATTTTTATAGTAATTATTTATTTTCATATATATTATACGCGAAATTCAAATCACGAGAATTTAAATACAAAATGTAAGACTATTTACGACTGTTTGGGTCAAAACCAGATGTGTTTTAATAATGAGTGCAAATGTGGTCCAAACTATCGCTGGAACTCAACCGCCAGAGTATGTGAACACTTCTTGTGTGACGCCGACGATGACTGTCAACAGTCGGACAATGAACCGGACAGAAGTCAGATCTGTAAAGCAGAGTACTATTCAGCCAAGAAGTCATGTGTTTGTAATTATGGTTATGTTTTGAGTCGAAAACTAAACTTTTGTAAAAGAATTCTCTCGGATAAAGAGGAAGAGTTGGTCAAAATCAGAAACCAAATCCTAATGAGATATCCGACCAAAAGGTCGTGTATTTCCACTTCTGATTGTCGTCAGAATGAGTTTTGTTTAAACAATTCGTGTGAATGTCAGCCAAACTATGTCTTCGATAAACGACTCAATCGTTGTGCATATAATGCCTGCAATTCCGACACCGATTGCAATGCTTTTGATGGCAAAAGAGTTTGTCTGCAGAATAGTTGTGAGAATTGTCAACAATTCCATTACGTGGACCCAAACACCAGGTTTTGTACGACAACTTTAGACATGTTCTGCCGAAACAGCACTGATTGCACACAATTTGGAGACAAAAACCAGATTTGTGTCGACCAGAAATGCATTTGTCGACCAAATTACAAATTGAACGCAACTTCAGCCCAATGTATGCCTTTTAGTTGCGGTACAGACGCTGACTGTCAGGTTCACGACTCGTTCCGAGTCTGCAAAAACCGTTTCTGTAAGTGTACCACAAATTATAGGCCCGACATTTACAACGAAAAGTGTGAATTCGATTCATTCAACTTATGGTTCCTATGGATTCTCTGGTGGCTTCTGATCATACCTTTCCTTCTCATAGCAATTGTATGGATGAGGAAGTGCTCCAAACAAAACATCAACTCATCGGCCGTTAGTGTCAACTCTAAGACTCCAATTCTTTATTACAAAAATAATTATAAAACTTATTCTAAAATTTAGATAAATTATTGTTTTTTTAGTTTTTGAATTAAAATTTATTTTTATTCTCTTTTATTTTGAAATAAATTTTTAACAAATTAATCAAAAAGTCTTATTTTACTTTTTAAACAGACGAATCATGTGATGCGGACAGGCCTTCACATAGAAGATGGCCCAACAAAAATTTTCGCAAGGAGAGGGTCAGGGCTATTTTGATTCTGAAAACCTCCATAAGGGAGTGTCTGCCCATAAAGAAAAATAAAGAAAATTTTCAGCTCAAGGGGTGGGACAGAACAAAAAAAACTTCTAATGGCAAAACTTTAGGAGGGGGCCTATCGCCGTGCAAATGAGAAGGGGCTATTTGGGTTACCCCTTCGTCTGCATTACTGATTAATAATCAGTGATTATAAATATATGATTAATGTTTTGATCATGCTCAGTTTAATTTTAAGTTTTTAACAGAATTACGATTAAATAGAAGTTGAGATTGAGCTGGGTAATTAGTAATTGCTAATTGGTCTGAGTTTTTAGACTCTGAGTCATAACTTCATTATAAGCCGTGTAAATTTACTTTTGAAATTGCATTCGAGATTTAAGATCGAATTTGATTCAACCAAACAAATAATTTTGTAATTGTTTTTCTAATATTTAATTACATATTGAATGATCATACACATTTTTATACAGATTATTAGTCATGTAATATTGAATTATAATAAGATCATTTATATTTTATGAGAAATCATATAAAATTATGATAAGAATGATTCAGATTATGTTTACAAATGAAATAAATGAAAGGAAATATTAAACTAATTGACTCAAATCAATAATCAGTCTCTCATTTGTGGTCTCATAAAACGATGGCTCCTCTTCTGGTGACTCCAATTCATTAGAGGCCAAAGTCATGGTTTCATTGCTTTCGTTTTTTCTATGATTTTGTTGGCTTCCGGCGAGAGATTGATTGCTGACTAATGAATCACTTCTTGGTATAAGAGGACTGATATCTAATTCAATATCGATCGGATGGTTCAGAGAAATCAGACGAGCTTTGACTCGATTCGAGAAAATCAACAAAACGAGTGAAAATATTCCGTTGTATGCAATCGTTAGGGAAATGAATTTAAAAAAGTTGTATCGACTCAGAAATGCTTTGACATCGACTTTAATTCTAAGTCTTCGTGTCATCCAATGGGTTCGAGTCATTCCATTATCATAAAAAAATGTTTGTCTATAAGAGGTATATCCTGTGACCCGAAGTATGTCTTCGTTATCGATCCTAAGAAAAGAATATTTTATTCGACAATCTTTTGTTGAATCGAATTCATGGAAAAGGGGTAAAAAGCACTGCCATTCGATCTTCATATTAATGGTGGCCCCAAATCGCGCCATCAAGTCATAGCTCTGATTATTATTTTCTGAATACTTAAGAATATCTTTCAATTTGAAGACGGGACAGTTTGGGTCTGTTTCTGGATTATAATTGCAATTCAGATAATAGGAAATACTTTGATTCGCCTGATTATCGAAAACAAGGTTTTTATCATCGAATCGAATCGTATTTTTAAACCAAAGAGTGATGTCTTTCGTGTCTTTAAGAACCGGAGCAAAACCTTTGAGAGGGGGCCAAATGCGTTCGACGGGACACCACCCTGGTCAAAAGGGATTGAAACCATTTTTAAGTCTCAAAACACAGTTGTCTTTAACAAAGTCTAATAATTTAATTGTTCTAAAAATATTAAACGATTCGTAATTCGAGTCAAATAATTAACTAAACAAATATTAAGCAAATTTTAAAAATTTGATTTCAAAGAATATATGAATAATTAATAATTTTAATATCAGACATGTCTAAAACCGGACCCCTTGAACCTTCCACATGCCTGATTAATTATAATTAGAAAATTAAAATATTATAATTACCCCTCACTTGACAGTCGTGTCCGAAAATCCATTTCTTTTCAGTTTTGTTAAAATATTTGAAATCACCAGGTACACATTTACCGGTTTGAATACCAAATTTTCTTCTTCTTCCTTTTTTGCAATCAGTATTAGAATAGCAAATGGACCCTGACATTAAAGGATTATCAGGACAGACAGACTGTGTCTGATTGGGAGTTATCGCAAGATTTGTTGTAATTTGAATTTCGTCGGGAAATATATGCGACATATCTTCTGAATCCCAATACACCTGAACTCCCGTAATTTCTTATTCCCTAATTTCCAAACCTCCTTAATTTCCCCAGAATGGTCTGACCCA
>JAQGBD010000586.1:0-27131 GCA_034698165.1 Punctoribates punctum | reverse complement strand
ATAGACTTTATTATTAAATAATAAATTATAATACAATTTGTCGTTTGAATTAAATACGATTTGAGGCAAAATATTTTGATCCAATTTTTCTCTTCATTTCGTTTATGTTTTTCAGTAATTATTTTAAATATATTTAAACAGATGTTTGAGTCACGAATAGAAACTCAAAACAGAATTCATTATTCAATTCTTATGTGAATTAATTTGAATGCAATTATTGTTACTTTTCTTCAGCACAAGAGTTGGATAAACATTAGGAATAAGTAATTACTTCTTCGGAGTGGATAACACTTCCGCTCTATTCAAACGAGAGATGAGATAATGAAACAAGGTGATCCATAAACCGAGTTCTAGAGTGTGACGGATAATTTCACCGCTGAATATGTCAAACAACGAAATTATTTCAACAATTTTGTTAATTTTAGCGAAAACCTAATAGTTATGCTAATTTTCAACGCCAAAAATGTGAACATGCTCTTTTTATTGAAAAAAATCCATTAAATTACTAGATAGAGCTAAAAGCTTCATTGATTGTTTACCTTGATTAACAGTTAATGGAAGAGAATAGTGTTTAACCAATTTAACCACAATTACGTTAAAAATCAAAATTATCTAATCTTGTAATTTGAACACAAAATTATGTATTGGTCTTAATTTTATTTGTATAAGCATTACCCTGATCAGATTTGGCATTGAATATCATTATTAATATTTGGAATAATTTAAATAACTTAATTTAATTGAGAAATGAATAAGAAGCAAAAAATATGCTCGTTTATCAACTGTCTTAAAAGTTTTAACTTGTTCAAACTTTAAACCAATTAGATTTTAATGAAGTCATGTAAAGCAAAATTGATTATTCCTCAGCCCGTGAGCACTATCCAGGATCAGATTTGCCCAATGAATACACTTATTATTAGCCGTTTTTATTAATGAATTACTAATTTGAATAATATTTCGCCCGAAATGTAGTCAATAAAAATTGTGAATTCAATGACCAAGTTTTAAATTATGACGACTTTTAACCGAATAATAATCAATAATGAGATCAAAGAGTCATAAAATTACTTCAAAAATAACTATAAGAATGAATTGAAAAAAATTAGATTCAAATTCCTGAACAAGAAAACTATATTAACAACTTTTGAAGGGCTTAACACATAATAAATTAGTGAAATTTTTCAATGAAAGAGCAGTTTTTTCTTTGAACCTATTTATGTATAAAATGGTTTTTTCTTGTTTATGAATATTCACGAAAAAAAATTATTAAACAATTTTTTTCTGAACTATAGATAAGAATTTAAAACTTTTTTTGTGGCCTAAGAACTGATGATTGATATTCTGGTTGGCAGTCATTTGGAAGGTAATGATGACTACTCTCGACCTAATCCTCAATAATTTCTGGAATGTGGGTGTGCTGTTGCACCGGGAGCTGAGATCAATAAATTTATTGCTTGTTTATACGAAAACATTAAATTCATTTCTTTGGATAAAATCAATTCAGTAATCGAATCAATTTTTAGCTCAGAATGCAATAGATTTTTGAAATTATTAATCGTTTGAAACAATTTATTAAATTATGAAAATCTATTAAACTAAGATCCGAGACATTTATTGCTTGAATAAATTGGCCATTAGATTGACCATAATTATGATCCGACAAATATTTCACTTATATTTATAATTATAAGAAATAAAACACTTAAAAAAATATATTTGAAATTCAAGATTTAATTAACACTTCTTCGAGATTTATGGCACACTCTTTGAATCAATTAAATGCATCTTTGAATTTATTGCAGATATTTTAGCAGGTTCAATTTTGATTTGAAGCTCACGACACTTGCCGTCAGTAATTATGTGGTTATTTTCAGATGCAAATTGTTGTAGGGTACTATTTTGCTAATCTTTTCTCCTATCCTATGTTCATTAAATAGTGACCAAGATTCTATATTCTAAATATTACATCTTAGGTAATATGAGTCAGTGGATCATGTTAATTTCGATTTTCAATTAGATATTTCATATCTTAACTTGAAACAAGCAGACTTATAATCAATTTAATTAACTAATGATTACGAGTCTAGGTTAATTGGAATTTTTTCAAATTATATATCTGTGTAATTAAAAGTGGATTTCACTGTATCTCAAATGTGTTGAGCTTTTTGTTGCTCAGAATAATTCTGTTCGAAAGGCTTTTTCTACTGTTTTTTGTTTTGCTTATTACGATTTTCTGATTGATGTGATCTTGCACATCCCACCACTTGAATAACGGTTGAAATGATTGCTGAGTTCAACAACACTTCGGTTATTCAAAAGTATACGAAAGAAAAATGAATTTATTTGAAGAGAAAAAAAGATTATTTAAGCGAAGAAAAAGTTGGCGTCAAATTATATAGTGATTAAGCAAGGCCAAAAAATATGAAGTGCAGAATTCAATTGTAATACTTTGCGTATAATTATCACTGATTTCTATTTTTAGATAAAAGGATGAAATGTATTCATTATATGAGAACTAATGACTACTCCATTGCGTTGAAAGTCTGTCAGAAATGCATTTTTTCATATTTTTCGAAATCGATTTGAAAAGAAATAAAATTAATTTTTAATTTAATTTAATTCAATTATTTTAGTGAAGGGATAGAAATGTCATTAAACTACGTTATTATCCAAAGTGAAAGACCTGCTGCCTATCAGATGACAGGTATAGAGGAATTCGATACCTAATTAAGGTCTTAAAGTCGTTATTTAAAACTCTTATTGGTTTTAAAGTTCAAATAAATTTGTTTCAAAAACTATTTTCGCCTCAAAAAATCACATCAATAACTAAATCAATGGATTTTCTCCCAAAAAACTATATTTCGTTTACGACTACCTGTGCTACTGATGCGGGCACCGGATAAAAGATTATTGTAATTGAAGCAACTGTTTTAAGGTCAAGGTTGTTGAACTTTTTCTGTGTGGTGTGGCTCTCCTCAGGAGAGGTAATCTCTCTCTACAGTGAGAACGAGCGAAGAAAAAATTCATTACAGACTTAAACCAAAACTACAGTTAAGACAAGAAATTAATTTAAATCCCAAACGAAAGCCAATAAACAGTTTTGAGCTCCGAATCGGATATTAGCACACAATCGGTGTTTAAGCAAAATATAAATTATGTTTTTGGTTATAAAAAATTATGTTTTCCTGAATTCTGGGACTTTTTTCTAATCAATTTATGTGTGTTTTTGTCAGATAAAAAGTTTACACATTTATTATTATTATTATTATTTAGGATAAAAACAATTTTCTTATTCTTGTATTTAAAGCAATTTGTTTGATAGCAGTCTGTGTGGCGATCATTGACTGCCGGCGCTTACGATTTGCACAAACACTTTGGGAAAAAACACTTATCGAGACTTCAATTTTTTCGCGTTTAATCAAAAAATGCAAATTCCTGCACTTGTGCATGCAAATTCTTCTTTTTCTAACCTATAGTAGGAACCACCAAGCTCGTCGCACTAAAAATCTGTGACCAGATTACAATGTTATCAAACAAATTGATCCCATTTTATTCGCTTAATATATTGTGAATTAAAATAATATATAGCTATCAATTTGATCTGGGAAATAGAATTGGCAACACCTTGGCCAATCCACATAAATCTATTTGTCTTATCGGAGTAAGAAAAACATAAATTACACGTATATTCTGGTTAATTGAATTCTTGTTAAATTTAATTTTATCCGCGAAATACTTCTTCTTCTTCTTGTATTCAAATAAAACCAAATCTCAAACACTATTTGTGTTTAATTTTTTCGGAAAACCTTTTGTTGAGATAAACTTCGTATTAATATTATGGCAATAATCAGATTAATTATCAGTTTGTTGGCCATTATATATGTTTTTATAGATTCTATACATATATTAGAGAAATAGTTTTTAAGTTGTATTACATTTTTTATTTGCCAATAATTAGGTCAATATCAGGGACTGCGCCCAAAGTCTGAATTATTATTATTTTTCGCCACTAATTATATTTTATTCTTATAAATAAATACTCGGATTTTGGTTTTATTTATTGCTTTTCATCAGAGATGAACACAAATATGATTCTGAAACCAAATCTCAAGAACCATCCCATCCCTTGAGATGTGAGAGGGAGGGAGGGATGGAGAGAGAGAGAGAGAGAGAGAGAGAGTTCATTTGAATTTTTTGGAATTTTAATAATTGAATATTAATTCTGGTATGGAAATGAGCCAGGATGAGTTATGCAGCGATAAACCAATGGTTGTGATCATGGGAATATTTATTACTAAATTACAGCGTTTATATTATTTATTGTTTTCCTATATTTATAAAAGTGAGTAAAGTTCTCATAATTAGAAATTCATTTTTTGAGAACCAATTTGAATACGAAATTAAACTATTGTTAGCTATTTTTGATACTTTAATCTTGGTCCTCAAAATAACGTACGTTGAGATGTGATAAACTTATGCAAAGTTTAATACAATTTGTTTGGTTTGTTTTTCGCCTTTAAAATCTCATTGTTTAAATCTTAATTTTAGATGCTCTAGCAACAAAAAGATTAATTTCAATTGTTTTTTAATTTTATGCGAAAAAACAGAATAAAAACAAAACTTTATTCACAAGTATTTAGTTATAAATATATTTCGTTTGAGATTATTGTCGGAAAAATAGTTTAGTTATGTAATGAATGCCAACCTCTGCTCATCCCTTAATAATTGAGCCAAAAGTAGAGATCAATTATCTGATATTATATTAGTATTGTATCTGAAAAATATTTCATCTCTCAGAATGATTGATAGCTTTTGATTGGATCATTTGGAGTAAATTTTAAGCATAAATTATCTTGTCTTTTAATTCATTTGGGAATTTCAACATTTTTTTATCCTGATATAAATCTGTAGATTTTTTTTATCTCCTGAATTTTGTTTGTTATTTCTCGT
Source organism: Punctoribates punctum (assembly GCA_034698165.1). Taxonomy (NCBI): domain Eukaryota; kingdom Metazoa; phylum Arthropoda; class Arachnida; order Sarcoptiformes; family Punctoribatidae; genus Punctoribates; species Punctoribates punctum. The sequence goes on along the minus strand of JAQGBD010000586.1, from coordinate 22,181 downwards.
TATCACAAGATTTCAGACTTAAATCAAATGATACTTTTTTACCCGAAATCTCTGTCAAAAAGAGGCGAATATATATACATATATCTTATATATAAAAATATATATATCGGAGAGAATCGAGAAAAATGTCTCAGAAGTTATTGACTGCAAACTAATAAAAATAACAGAAATTTTTGAGCGAAAAAAACTATTTTGTAATAAATTATATAACTTTTGAGATTAAGGTTTAATTATTTTTATCCTTAAGTTTTTGGTTTTGTTTTTTTGTCTTCAATTCGTTAAAATTTTGAAACTCATGAAAAAAAGTCGTCGAAAAAAATTATTCTGATCTCAAAAGTTATAATTAGTTTTTCGCATAGCTTTCAGTTTAAATGGTTTATCACTAATTGAAGTTCAATGAAAAGATAGGTTTTTATTAATAAAAGCAATACTTCTCGCATTAAATGCTAAGAACATTGACATTTAAAAACAAAAACTAAATTACCGTGGTTGAAATTTTTAATTTACAGGAAAATATCCGAAATTAAGACAATTAGTGTCGAGTTTTATAATTGAAATCAAAATTCTTGACATTGAAATCAATTTTGTACTTCAATTGACACAAAAATTGAGGAAAATATATTGAAAACTTACCCAGAATTAAGTGCAGACTTAATAACCGAATCATTTTCTCGTAACTAATGATGAGAAGTGATATTTGTTCTGACTTTACATCAAAAGAGTAAAAATTACTTTTAATTCAGAGCGAAAACTGGTATAAAGTGTGAGAATAATAACGAAACTTAAAGAATGAGAACTCAAATGAAATGGTTTTGGTCTCAAAAAAATCTTTTGATACAATTCGAGAGAAGAGAGGAACGGAATCGAGAGAGAAATGCTTTATCTCTCGTAAGGAGTGAATGTTGTTTTTGGGAGGGGTTCTGCTCTGTGTGTCGATAGGATACCTAAATTGCAAGAATGAACCAGTTTTTGGAGCAGTAGTTTCGAGTCACACATATTCACTCACTGGACAGCTATTCGCTGTTTGAAACTACTTTCCAAGCTCATTCTCTCATTCTCTCCAGGCCTACTTCACTCTTTATAAATGGCAACAAGTTTAAATTAACTAGGTACAATTCAAACCAGGCATGTAGGAGGTCCAAGGTCCTAGGGGGTGATCAAATGGGCATGGTCAAATTTGATGCATTGAGAAATTCTTGAATTAGTTCAATCCTTTTTCATCCTTTTTAGTTTCATTTCAAAGTTGAGGGAATTTGGTCAAGTTCATAATTAGAATCAATTCAAAACTAGGCGGCCATATCAGCATGGTGAATTTAAATACTTGACATACGCCTATTAGGGATATCTTTGGTGAATTATAAAAGTAGCACGCACAATCAAGTCTAGGGATATGTGTCACTTGGAAAACAGGTTGAAAACAAGATTCACTCATTAAATGAGATAAACATTTCTCTCTCTTTCGGTTCTTCTCTCAAATTGAATATATTTTTGGTAACAAAAAACACTTCAAATCACTCTCTTTGGTATAAAATTGGGAAAAAATATTCTTTTTCCTCGATATTTATTTGATCGATAGTTTTCTTGTTGTTTAAGCTCAAGATTTGAGTCTAAGTTTTAAGTATTTCAAACAAAAAACAACAAGATAAATGATGTAAAATGACCCGTTTGCTCAGTCTCCAATTGATATTCGGTAAGTCCTCAATTTAAACCTTACTTAGTTTTTATATAATTTATTTAATATTAACTTTTAAACTGATTAATCTTGGTAATATATATATATAACTTTATTCGCTGATACTTTCAGTGATAAATCTAAAACTATAAGTGTTAATGTGATCATGGTAGAAATTTGTCACTCATCCCCTTCGGGATCAATTGAAATCCAATTAAATATCAGATAAAATCAGAGTCCAATCCTTAGGCCCCACTGTTTGCCCCCTTTTTGATAGATATTCAGTGAATAAGTAAACTAAACTATATTTTCAAATAACTGAAAGCATTAGTGAAAAGTAATTACAACCATTGGGACCGACTTTTCTTCGTGAAGACCATTAATTTTTATTATTCCTCCGAATCAATGGAATCAATGGAACTAAAAATCTATTTTCAAACAAAAATACTAAAAATAATTAAAACCTTGAGCTTCGAAAAGTCGTATAATTTATTATTATTTCTGAAAAATCTGTTTATTTTTATTGATTTTCTTATTCTCTGTCAATAACTTTTATATAGATTTTTCTCTCCAAATATATTACTAATCATTTGCTCGGAAAAAGTCATTCAATTTGTTATATAATTGGCTAAAAACAAGAACATACAAGAATCTAAATATTATTACACTTGAAAATCGATTCCTAAGATAAGATGATTTCTCACAAAATTGTTATTAAACCGAAGCAAACGATTTTCAATAAAAACTTATTAATCATTCTATCGATAAAAACAAAGTTTTCTATACAAGTGTTCAGACATTTAATAAAATAAAAATTAGTTTATTTTTTGACTTAAAATTCATTGAATAAAACTAATGGAGAAAATGGTTTATAAATATCAAGAATTTTTTATATCCAAACTATGTATAGAACTGTTTATAAGAATATATCATAATTAGTATTGAAAAATAAGATTCAGACTCCGGGCACAGTCCTTGATATTGACCTAATTATTCGTCAAACGCAATCATAAACTCATAAAACAGGCGAATATTACTCCGATATATCATATATGTATAGAAACAGTTATATAACTGTTATATAAACTCGTAGTAAAAACATTTGATAATTAATCTGATATTAAATTTCTTCTTAACAGAGAAACAAAAATTAAGACCAAAATGTTTATTAGCTTTCGGTTTAATACTTGGCTTTAATTTCTTTCATTTTATTCAAATCTAAACTTCTTTCTCACTCTTGAAATTAGTTTTTCTCTATGAGAGGAACACCACATCACACATCACACAGAAAAAGTTCACTGTCCTTCGACCTTAAAACGGACGGCACAGAGCGCTCACACATACAGAGATTGCACACCACCGCCATTTCAATTATCTTTTATTCATCCCTTTCTTAGCTTCAGCTCAGAATGAATTTCAAGAATAAAATTATTTTCTTATTTTTTGATAATTTTAATGTCTCTATTGAGTAGAGATGAGCAAGGTAGATAGTGTTAGGGATAACTGTTTTTTGATACTTTTTCCCACAATTAAAAAACACTATCGATCAGAGTTTGGGCTCATCTCTTACGGCAAATAATTTCCAATTTTAAGTTTAAAATTAGATTTTCAAACCCCTTGGCTATAGTTGTTTATGTCTGGGTATAAAAATAGAAAAATTTTTATTGTCGCCGAAATACATTTATTTTTGTTTTTGATGAAAAACACACCTGCTCAAAATAAATTCACTGGCAGGCAAATAGTTTCTTAACTAATCTTGCTCATATTTTGCTAATGGCACAGAATATTTTTTAATAGAAAGTTATACAATAGACAAGACGTCAGTCTATTAATAAATAGCAATAAAATTCATGAAACCTATAATTGATTCGGAATTTTATTTGTTTTTCAATCGTTTTTCACTTCATTTGCATTTAACTCGTTTTTAAAAACTTGATATTAATAGAAATATAATTACATTTTATGAATAATTTCATCTAATTTTCGGTAAATGACAGACAACTGGCAATAGTTATCCGAATAAATTTAGTTTGTCGTTAGAATTAACCACTTTGTGAGACAATAAATGGGGTCATATAAGCGAAACCTCATCAGAAAACCACAAAATCTCACGGTTTTCGATAATTCAGTTAATATTCAGCCGGTTCATTGTTTATGGTTTTGAACAGTGGAAAGTATGCTCTGATTGTCTACCACTTTATCCTGAGCTCAGTTTTATTCCTATTATTTTATTACTGATTAGAATTTAATGACTTTATTATAATAACAGTAATTTTCAAATAATATTTGTCAGTATTTTCTGGTATTCACTGCAATAATGAGGAAGAAATTGATGGCAAATACAGTTCTGCCATAAAAGAGCCCATTTCCACACCCGACGACTTCCTCTCTTTACGAGAGGGCAAAGACATCTTACCGAAGCTGATCCGACTATTGACTGATGCAGAGTATAGAGAGGGGAGGAATAAAGCTCTGGAAACAATGATTCCCAGCAAAGACCCGCTAATGCCCAGGATTCTCGATGATGATATCTTGGACATGATTCCTGATATCCCGGAGCCTCCTAAACATACCAAGATACATATGCACCATATATTCCCTCCGCATATTATCAGACCACTTCAAAGGGCTATTGTTAAGAAACTGATTCATTACGTGAAAAATGATCCAGTCAAAAAATTTAAAAAGAAGATGGTCAAGAAAGTGCGCATCGGAACGGTTGCAGTTGGTCTCGGTTTAGGGGTCAGGGAATTGAAAGGTAGGAAAAAGATTAAAAACTGATTAACAATATATTAAATATATTTAATTATAATAATAATTGCATTCATTTTAATTATTTAATCTCTGACTCAATCAGAACTGAAACTAAGACCACCGACAGCACAGTATAAAGTCACCGGACTGGTAGACCTGTCCGGCCAAAAGAAGAAGGGATCATATGACGAGCATGGTGAATTTGGAGACAATCACCAGGAAAGGTATAAAAGAAGTGCCACATTTCCAGTTGACCCGGACTATGAAAGAGTGAAAGACTACAAACTGATCCCCTCCTTCCCTTCGAAACACCACTGGCCCTTCCATGAGTCAAAAGAGGAGATCTACGAAAAGTGGAATAAGTTCCCTGCTCATGTCCACACAGACCCATTTCATCATAAGGTGAAATACCTGCACAAATCATTTCATGAATTGCACCCAGATATCCTTCACCTTGTAAAAGATGTCGAAGGATTGGTACATGGTGCAAAGTCTCATGTAATTCGGTCGAGCCATAGTCATGCGCCTGACCTGGAGAGCCCGCTTGTTATAGCAGGGCAACTTGTCAAAATAGCTGATAGCCTAATACCCAGCATAAGAATACGAATACCTTTTCTCGAATATTTGAAGAAATCATTTCATGAAAAGTCGAAACCAAAAGTAGTTTACGTAAAACAAAGACCAAAAATAAAGTACGTGGGGCTGCCCTACAAGGAAGAGGAGGAGGAGGAGTATGCAATGGGAGAGCCCGAGCCCATGCAGATGGAAGGCCCTGCGGCTATGCCCGAACCCGTAGCACTTCCCGAGCCTACACCTGGATATGATCACAGAAGACAAATCACACCTCAACACAATCCGGGTCCTCAGTATGGGAGCGGCAACTATGAGATGATAACTGACCTCAGATCACCCGAACAATATGAACCCTCTCAATTGAATCAGCAACAATACACTCAAATGTTTGAACAAGCCCTTCCTCTTTACCAAGACAAAAAAGCAAAAGCCAAAGCATAGCTCAATGTATTGATTTTGTGTAATATATAGAAATTATTTGATCTAGGACACGTAGTGATATTTACTTTATAGCTCGTAGTTTAGTTCAAACTTTTCCACTGTAAATGTAATATGTACCATTGTCTATTTAAAGCTGATCACATATCTCCTTGTTCATATATTTTCATAGTTTCATAAAAATAGTCACTTTTGAAAAATAGATATTTGTATAGAAATTGATAATAAAATTCAATTATTTACCAAAATTTCAAGTTTTTTAATTAAAAAAGAAAATTATTGAATAATATTTGAGTTTCATTATGATAAGCATGCAAATTTTACCGAATAATATTGATTAAGTATTATATTAAACCAATCGATTGGAGCAGGGATCTTATTTTTAATTCCCTTGACATTGAAATTAATATTCTTCGGGAGTTATCTATATTTTTTGAAAACAAAACAAAACCAAATTAAAACTCATCACTGGTAATGACCTAGATATTTTTACATAAGTAAGTACTACAAATATTTGCCTCTTTTCGTGATTAAAATTTCAAAGTGGAAAAAGACATTAATTTATGAAATACGACGACATTTTTATCGTCATATTTACCACAAAACTAAAAATCAATGACTTTTCCAGTCATTAGATAAGAATATTCCACAAGAATTGAGTCACGAATACGACATTAAAGTCAAACCACATTTGACTACATTAGTCATAAATGTACTAGCATCAATTGAGAAATTCAAAATTATACTGTTTTACAAAAGTTTTTGAAATTATAAACTAGCAAATGGAATAAATGGAATAATTATTTTTGAATTTGCATAAAGTGTAATAAAAATATATCGATTTTCAAATTATTCTCATAATTGTTGTTCTTTTATGAAATTTTAATTTTGAATTAGTGTCAAGCTAATTCAATTAACCTTTGATAAATTATAAGTTATAATCGTGCGCAAGTTTTAAAAAGGTGCAGGCATGAAAAAAGATGCCTCCACTATTACCGACCTTACGTTTGATAAATATTATGAAGAGTTTTCAATCAATGGAGTGGTCGCTAAATATGCACCAAATCGGCCAAAAACTGGGTATTTAGAGCCCTTCCAAATCACTTGGAAAGAGTTGTCATATAAGGTGTTGAATAACAGCAAGACCATTTTGAATAATGTAAGCGGTACTTTCAAAAGTGGCCAAATCATGGCTATTATGGGGCCGAGTGGTGCCGGAAAGTCATCACTACTATCCTGTGTCTGCGGACAGCAGAAGAAAGGTGTGACCGGCTCTATCACCATTTCCACAAAGAGAAAGGTCAGTCTTATAAATCTAATGTTCAGATATTTATTGATTTTGAGTTATCAGGTGAAGTTTGCATTTATAGCACAGGACAACTATCTGCACAGGAATTTAACTGTAAGGGAATCGCTTTGGTTTGCCTCCAGACTGAAGAACAGAATATATGCCGACCACAAAATGGTTGTCAGTAATGTAATAAATAAACTGATGATAGAAAACTGTGCCGACAATCGGCCCGACAGGTGCTCAGGAGGACAGCAAAAGAGGATCTCAATCGCATTAGAACTGGTTTCCAGACCTAATGTACTGATCTTAGACGAGCCCACCAGTGGTCTGGACTCAGTCACCACTTGGCAACTAATTAATCTCCTCATTGATCTGACACAACAGGGAGAGCCGATGGCCATAGTTTTGACAATACATCAGCCGAGCGCTAAACTCTTTAATCTATTTGAGATCATATACTTAATGTCAAACGACGGACAGTGTATTTACAGCGGATCGCCCTTCAAAATAGTCGGCTATTTTGGGGAACATGAGCTCGAGTGCCCAAAATTCAATAATCCATCTGATTTTGCACTGGAGGTGGCGGCCAAAGAGCACGGCGTCCGACCCGTCATGTATTTATCAACGCTTAACAAAATGGAAGCCTTGGATATGAAGGAAAATAAATACAAAATCAAATTAAACAAAGAATTCAACAGTTTTACTCCAATATGGTTATTGACAATCAGGTAAAATCAGACATGTATTCAATGATGATCCTGACCAATTTAATGCTCACAGGTCAATAATGACCACATTGAGAGATCCGATAATGCTTTGGCTCAGAATCTTGACATATGTTATATGTTCTCTCCTTATAAGCATTATGTACGGCTCTGACAGCGGCCAACTCTCCGGCTGTTCTCATGAGTTCAGTATAGGAGACGGCACTAACTTATTGAAAAAGTTGAGAGATACCTTTGCTGATCTATTCGAGAACTGTGCTGGCTTACTCTTCATCACCATATTAGGATGGTTTGCCTCTATATTCCCGATCCTATTAATGTTTCCGCAAGAGATTAATGTTTTTCTTAAGGTATAGTAAGATAACATCATTTATCAAAATTGAATTTATCTAGCTTGTTTTTAAAATAAATTAGGAGTATGGCAATGGCTACTATTCCTGTTTCTCATACTTCATGTCAAAGGTGTTGAGTGATATACCTTTTCAGCTAATATTACCCAATTTGGGGTCAATTCCTGTGTATTATATGACAGGACAGTATAGAGAAGAGATTTGGCGCGTCTATGGCTTTGCCTTAAATTTCATACTCATATCACTGAATGGGAGCGCTCAGGGCTTTCTTCTCAGTGTTCTCTTAGCAGAAAATCCATTGGCATGTGCTTTCTTAGGCATACTTACAATCATACCTATGATTCTCTTATCCGGTAAACAATTAGGAAAACAAATTTAAGGGAAATCTATAATTCTGTTCTGATTCCAGGATTTATGGTTAGATTGGATTCAATGCCCTTCTATTTCCGGTACATCTCTTATATCAATTACATCCGTTACGCAACTGAAGTCCCCATTATTGATGTCTACGGCTTCGGCCGGTGCTCTACAGAGCAATCTTTTGACAACAGTACTATGGCTTTAATGGATGCCATTCCTGCAGAAAAAATGCTGCAAATCATGAGCTCTGATAAAATCAATACCGAGGCCCTCATGTCTACCGTTGAATCACTTATGGGACAAATCACTGCTGAGAACCACTCAGTAATAATGAGTTTTTACGACATCAAAGACATTGAGTTCTTCATAGGAATAGCAATGCTTTTACTCAATTACATAGTCTTCAGATGTTTGACCTATTATTTGATTTTACGGAAAGTCCGGTCAAAACTTTAAAACAATTTTTATTTTACTTATCTTTGAAATTATCTCTTTTTGTGACGTAACGAAAAGCCAATAAAATATATGTATTTTAAATCGATTATTGCAACCATTAATAAACTAGGAATTAGTGTGTAACTCATGAGCAAGGTACACGCAAACATGAAAGACATGTGATGTAAATCAAATTTTCCATTTCTAGATAACATTTCTAGAATTTTCATCAAATACCTGGAATAAATTATATGACAAATATTATTATTTTTTTTTGTGGTTTAATTTTGAAGTTAAACGAGACCTTATACAAGACCTTACCAAGGATCGATATTTTCACTTATTTATTATACATAATTTGATTGCAGAGATGAGCAAGTAATATATTTTCAGATATAATTTATTCCATAACTTATAGCTTAAAAATTAAGAATAAAACACAGAATGCTATTAATTATTTGAGTCACGCAAATGAAATCTGGTTTGGGCACACATCTTGTGAGCATCTTGCATATTTCTAAAGTTAATGTTTTAGTAAGAATTTCTTGAAACTAAGAATAGCGTCGGAATAGTTTTTATTGACTTTTTATTTATACGAATTTTTTAATTCAAAATAAAATATTTACAGAAATGGAAAACAAAAGAAAAGATTCAAAACCGAGTATTAATCCGAATAACAAAGTCATGAATAGTGGTAATAATATTCACTTCAGTCGGAAGACAAACATTTCCTCTTTGAAGCCGTTTCGGGTCACGTGGAAAGACCTCTGTTATACTGTCCCACAGCCCAAGTCGGCCGACGGTAGAAAGGAGAAGACCATTTTGAATGGTGTCAGTGGCTATTTCGACAGTGGCAAACTCACCGCCATTATGGGCCCCAGTGGGGGCGGCAAGTCTTCCCTTTTGGGCTGTATTTGCGGCCGAAAGAAAAATGGTGTCACCGGCAATATAACCATATCAACTGATATCGAGGTCAGTCTAATGTTCAATATTTTATAATTAGTTATTATTTTAAAATGAATTGGTTGCAATTTATTAAATGTCCACATATTAAATGTCCCAGGTTAAGTTCGCTTTTATATCACAACAAAACTTTATTTTGGAGAGAATTACTGTAAGGGAAGGCCTATTATATGCCTCAAAGTTGAAGAATGACCCGAACGCTAACCACGAGGCTATTTGTGAGGAAGTCATCGAAAAACTGCTGCTTCAGAACTGTGCGGACAACCGTCCGATGAACTGTTCGGGCGGACAACTCAAGCGAATCCTAATTGGAATGGAATTGGTCTCCAAACCTAATATTCTTATATTGGATGAGCCGACCAGTGGTCTCGACTCAGTCACCACTTGGCAACTGATTAACCTCTTAGTCGAGTTGACTAATCAGACCGAACCGGTGGCTGCGGTCATAACAATTCATCAGCCAAGTGCAAGGTTATTTGATTTACTGAATCAGATTTACTTACTCTCATGCGAGGGTCAGTGCATTTACAACGGACCGCCACAAAAAATGAATCGATATTTCGGTGAATACGATCTGATTTGCCCTCAATTTACAAACCCATCAGACTTTGCACTGGAGGTGGCGGCCAAAGAGCATGGGAGGGCCAAACTGTTAACCCTCTCCACAATTATGAAGATCGAGGCAATGGAATTACCGGATAATAAATACGAGATTAAAGTTAACCACAATTACCGTACTTTAGATGATATTTGGTATTTGACTGAAAGGTAAGTCCGCCCAGAGTCGGAGCCCCCGACTATTCTATAATAGTTATATGTTTATGATTTTGATTGAATAACAGGTCCCTGAAGACAATGATTCGGGACCCGTTTATGTTGCCTGCTCGTTTCTTTGGGCTCATCATTTGTGGTCTACTAATCAGTGCTTTGTTTGGGTTCGACAGTGGGGTACTCTCCGGCTGTAGACATGAATTTTCAATAGGAGACGGCAAAAATATGGTCGAAAAGGTGAAGGCTCTGATCGCCGATATATTCGAGAACTGTGCGGGACTGGCCTTCATCAATATGTTGGGCTGGTTTGGAGGCATATTCCCTGTGCTACTCATTTTCCCCACAGAATTGGATGTCTTTCTTCAGGTTTGTTCATTGAAATTGAGCCAATAATAATTATTGACAATTATTGACCATACTTATCAATGTGAACAGGAACACGGGAACGGGTATTACTCAAGTTTTTCATACTTCACTTCAAAGGTGTTGAGTGATATCCCTTTCTCTCTATTATTACCGAATTTGGCGTCAATTCAAATATATTTGTTGACCGGACAATATTTGGGACAAATGTGGCGCCTCTGGAACTTCGTCTTCATTTACATCCTGGTCGCTTTCAATTCGAGTGCACTCGGATTCCTCTTGGGATCTGTTTTCTCAGGGTATCCGACAGCGATCGCCTTCATAGGCATGTTGTCCTTGGTGCCTTTGATTTTGTTATCAGGTTCATATTGAAACATTTTCACCAACTATTTATTGATTAATTTCATTGACTATTATCAGGAATTATGATCAGAATCGAAGTAATGCCTTTATATTTCCAATGGCTGACCATGGCCAATTATATCCGGTTCGCTCTGGTGGGATGTCTGGTCAACGTCTATGGGTTCAACCGTTGCAATGAGACATATGTGGCCATCAATCAGACAGATTTCATGGAACTCATACCACCCGAGAAAATGCTGGAAATCTATTCGTCGGATAAAATTGATTCCGATCTTCTGATTAACACCTTTAAAGAGATTTTTGGTGGTATGGCCGACGACGGCCGGTCCCTCGTTATGCAACACTTCAAGATCCTTGACTCCGATTTCATGCCATCAATTCTTATGCTGTTCTTTCATTTATTTCTCTATCGATGCCTTACATACCTTTCCATTAAGAATAAACTAAAACAAATGTCATGAATGTCTTCAATACAATAATTAATAAGTTTTTCAAATTCACTGAAAATTATTAATATTTAAAATTTATATTATTTTTCTGTACTTTTCATTGAAATTAATGTATTTGTAAAATAAGAGTTATATTAATCAATGTGTGAATAATCAGATAAATATGAATGATATCACTCTTATATCATGTCTTATATCATAAAAGAGTAATAAATATTCAAATTATTCATATTCTTGACTCATGTTCAAGGTCACTGCTTGACAAATGCTCATTTATCAGTTGATCAGTCAAATTGAACAAAGCAAAAGATTAATTCAAACAAACCGGATCCATTATATTAATATTAATAAATTTAAAATAAAAAGACCATCTTTCAATACCATAACACAAACCGAGGGATCATTTTTCCAGTGCTTTTGCACAGTAGAGGAGGGCTCACTTCCCCTCCTCTTCGAGTGGTCTAAAAACGGACAGACTATGAAAGCCAACCCTGACTTCAAGTTCAAGATTGAAAACTCAAATAGATTTTCAACGCTCACCATTGAGGCAATAGAGAGAAGGATGGGGCCAACTATACCTGTGCTGTCAAAAATCAATTCGGTTCCGACAGTCAAACAGTTGGGCTCACAATCAAAGGTCAGACAGTTTTTCAGTTTAACAGAAGTGGTGTTTAATTATGAAGAGTTATGATTAAATACATGATATGAGTAAACTGAACTTGCTCATTGCTCAATTATGCTCTTGCGTAATTATGCTTGGTCATTGATGTGACAAAATTGTGGTCTACAACGAAATAATAGACTAATTAAATGATGTCTCCAAATGGGTTGAAGTCATTTGGATGTTATGTCATTTGAGTTCATTTCCCACTCATAGTCACCACAAAAGCCATTAAGTATGGGTTGGGCGGGAATTCCCCTCTGAAGCATTCGGCACCTGAGGGTAAATTCCGTTATCAATAAATTGATGATCATGATCAATTAATAATTTATTAATAAGTTCTCATACCTGTGCTGATCGAGTCTGAACTTTGCTTCTTCTGTATCACTTGTTTGCAAGGGATCGGACCAAAGCCTCTCCGCCACTGCCGATGCTCTCGGCCTATAAAATGTGTAAGAGTTAAGCCATAAGACAACAACATATGTCTGTACTGACCAGAGTCTGGATAAAAGGTTGGTTCCATCCACATATTCGCCCCACATACAAGCCACACCTCCCAATACCTGCTCCTTTTCAAAATCTGTGGCTGTTAGCAAAGTGATCAATGTAATTTCAATTGTCTTCAAATTAACAAGTACCTAAATTTTTAGTGGGGTCGCATCGGTAATACTTTTCCCAGTCCTGTCCGTATGAGATATAATTAAGGTACCAGCATGCGCTCACAATTACTTTGTAACCTAGCAACAAATTCTAATATTTTTATTCAAGAAGAGTGTATTAGTAAACAGACCTTGGCTAATAATTCGTTTGACACTGGCCTTCCAGCTATCACTGGTAGAGCCCGAGTGTCTGTACTTCTCTTTCCAGACCATAACTATAGTGTCGTTCGCCAACTGATCCAAAATAAAGTCAATATAAAGTGTTTGCCTCAAAATAATGGCAATGATGGGGATGTCATACCTTTACACCATTGTCGATGGGGTCCTGCCATACAATATTCTTGAAGCCAATGTCCTGGATGTGTGCGATCATCCGCTCCACGTAATACTGTTCCACTTGACTCAAGTCAGTGAAACTGTTGTTAATCATAAACTCCCAGATCTGGGGATTGGATCGCCAGCAGTCGTAGTAGACCTCATCCATCCCTAAGTGGATGTACTCGTCGTGGAAAACAGTTTTGACCTCTTCGAAGAATATTTTCATGAATTCATAGGTGAAATTCTGGAGAGGGTTAAGTATCTCAGCCGTCGCGTGTTTCGTATATCTGGCTGTGAACGGCATGTTATCGCCCGACCCATAACAAGTGGTCAGCAGTTGGGGAAACGCTTTTCCGAAGCCCTGTGTGTGACCTTAATTTTGGGTACCATTAATTATAATAAAACCGAGCTTTTTGCATGGTGATATTTAAATTTTTAGTCTGCTTACCAGGTGTATCAATCTCAGGAATGACCCTGATCCCTCTGAACCTGGCGTATTCAATAATCTCTGAGATATCCTTTTGTTTGTAGACATGTTTTGGGGAATAGGCCCCCTTTTCGGTCAGTTCCGGAAATATTTTGCTCTCGAATGGGAACGACTGGTCATCGACTATATGCCAATGAAATACATTTAACTTATTGTAAGCCATTGCGTCTAAATTGGCCAAGAGCACATTCTTGGGCAGAAAGTGTCGACTTGTGTCCAGCATAACTCCTCTGAACGTGAATCGGGGCCAATCGATAATCCGAGTGGCGTTTAAAACAAGTAATCTATCCTGGTTAATGTAGATAAGTTGACTGAGAGTCTCCAGCGCTCTGAGAGCACCCCATATAGTCTTTGAGTGAATCTGACCCACAAAACTGGAGCGGAAGGGAATGTCGATCTCATAGTGTTCGTTGTCGTCTTGTTTTGGATACAAATAATCGCAATTATTAACCGAATCGATGAGTAAGTCAATTGACTCGAGTTTGAGGAGATGGCTGCCTGTGCTGCTCACGTTCTCAATGCTCTTAAACACTATATTGAACTGATCTGAGAGTCGGGACAATCCCTCTTCAATTATAGTACAGTTCTCCGCATTAGTTGTGATGAAAAACACTTTTGGGTCTAAAAGGTACTGATAGGTAGACTTTGTCCACATCTGCGGCAGAGGCCACGGAGAGCCCGGAGCCGCCTCCTCTCCCTTTCGTTGAAATAAATAACTTTTGAATATTTTCATCAATTGGTTGAAGTTTTTGTTTCTTACCTGAAGTGGATATTTTGACTCAATATAAGTGATGAATGCATTGGATTTGTTGAACACAAATATTAAGAATAAATATATTAAAAGTGAAAACAATTTCATAATTTATTTGAAATAATTTTTTGGACAAAAACTTTTAGGAATGAAAAAGTCTTTCGCTTTCTGACAGAAGTTTCACTTCTTAGTGAAAAAACGCATTCATTCACTTGTTTTCAGAAGTTTTCAAAACTAAATTCGTCATTTTAGTAGTGATGTTAAGCAGTGCTCTTCACAGAGCTCGAGCCCACTAACTGAGCTATCACATTTCTGATGTCAATCTTGAATCTTTTGCTTCTATCAATTTTGAAGAACAAATTCCAAGTTTTATTCTATTCCTTTCATTTTTTAACTGCATTATAGTTCAGGGTTAATTTACATGTGGTTTTAAGCATGTTCAAATGAAATTAGTTAGTTTCCATTTTATTTAAATAGATGTGATTTTCTTAGGAATTCTATTCGATTCACTATAAGCCTAAATAAAATATGACTTAATATGGTTAGTCTCGAGCTCGGCACCACCTCAAGTGTTGAGTGTGAGCAACTTAACCACCAGTGGTGTTGAAGAAGCGCACAATTTATTGAAGGACATTATTTGATGTCCTTTTTCTTTTGAATCCATTAAATAATTTTTAAAAATATATTTAATTTACATCAGACAAGAGATAAAACAAATCAAGATATGCAAACTCGAGGATTATTTATCATTGAGAATTGAGTGACGGCGAAGAGCCCCCGGCGTTCACCTACTTTCCCATTGAAGTCACTTTGGAGTCGTTTTTATGATTTTGGTCGCAATTAATACAATGAGATATATATCATAATTATTAACTAATTATAAACAAATGATTTGATTGTTTCAGACTTTCTTATAATTTGTTGTATTAATTAATTTAATACAAAAGACTTAGTGTTTGATCTGTTTTAACCCCTTCCAGTTGTTAGCCAGATATGATCAAGCTCTATTATTTGAAATCTTAATTTGTTTACTTGATTATTCGGTTTATAAAACTGTATCTAGTAGGTTTATTGCTGGAACATTAAATTTTTGTTGATTTATTGATTAAATAAATAGAATATAGCCAGGGGCAGTTCAATGCCAACTCATTAATCAATTAAAATGCGATGTTTTTCAAAGAATTTTGATGTTTATCAGTCATTCCTCTAATGAATAACATATTCAAGTCAATCACCTTGTACAGTCTATCTGTACATCGCTTACAGTGAAACCATTATTGTTATAATGAGGGGAAAACATACCAAATATGTGCTGTCCTTCGATATTCATATAATTGTTTTGAAATCTGATTGCTTAGAGTTAAACGATTACTGCAAACAAATTATAAATCATTAATCAATCAAAACTGAGAACTCATTTGCAAGTTATTCCAATTTAAGTAATTTCCAGAGTTTTCAATATATAGAGAGATGGGTTAATTGAGTTTCACTCGTTTATACATTTTTTTTGTTGAATAATTTCAATACCAAGAACTTTGTGATTAAGAATTGTGAACAAAATTTTCTTTTAAACATTTAATTCATTTATTGCAATAAAAGTGAAGTTTAATAATAACTTACAATGAATTCAATTAAATGACACAAACATTACGAAAAATGTTAGTATTCTTATAGTTTTCAATACATTTAATCAAAATAAAGAAATTAATATTTAATTTGAGAATAACTACTGTTTTCTGATTAATAGACAACTATTTAATAATTGATTTGAAGACCAAAATCAAGGGATGACATGGAACTCAATATTGTTGTGCTGTGCCATAAATCTTCTGATATTTTTCAACTCTTTAAAGTTTTTAAAATAGAAATTAGAGGTAATTGAGAGGTATTTAAGTCTTTTGCAGCCATTGGTGATATGTTGGAGGCTATTGGCGACGGTGTCCACCTTTCTATACTCAACGTTAAGCTTTAATTCAGTCAATGACTTGAGGTTTCCAATCGATTCAAACACACTGTCGGCCAATGGACAGTCTTTTCCGAGAGTCAATTGTCTTAATTGAGGAAAAATTGAATCGAGTCCATCGAAGGCTTCGTCTCTGAAGGAATGTAATTCCAAAGAAATCAATTGTTTGCAATTCTTGAGAGGCGTTAAGTCAACGAATTGCTCAGTTCCCCAAAAACTCAACTTTTTAAGGCCTGAAATTCGACTCAAACTTCGGAAAAAGTTATTTAAATCACATATCTCTGGATAGAAATCAAATGAAATGTATTCCAAATGAAGACAATTAGTGGCAACCGATTCAAAAGCTGTGTCCCAATAATATGAGAAATTGGTAGCTTTAAAGACTTTCAGATTCTTGAGTTGAGACAACTCTTTGAAGTAATCGCTGTCTATATTCACATTTAAAGTGTTTCCCCAAATCTCCAAATATTTCAATTTTTCAACTTCTTTGTTGAGAAGACTTCGTGTTCTTCGGATATGATATGAGTGGTCGACAACAGATTCGGCAGATTTTGGAGGAGTACTTCAGGAATACTTTTGCACCAAAAGGTCAGAATGTGTTTCAACTGATGTCCATTGAATGCACAAAACTCTTTGTTTGTCGAAAAGCAATCTCTGGAAGCGCTTCGAAACCGATTCGTATCTGATTTTGTCGACAATCGGGAGATAACTAATAATCTCTTCAAACAAGTCTTCACCAAATCTCTCGTCAAATGAATAACGATTTGAATCCATATCTCAATTGGTTTTCAATTAATTTGATTTCAAATCAAAATAAATGCGAAAAATGTGTGAAATCTATACAAAAGAAAAAAAATATTTCTCTGTTTTCGTGAAACCAATAAAATGTTTGACTCTTTTGACGCGGAATACGAAATTCAATAAAACAAAAAAACATAAAGTCTGTGGCATCGGATTAGTGCTGTTCTGTTCTGAAGGGGATAATAGAATTCGTGGCGTTTGCTCTTCGGTGAGGAACCGCCGAAAGAAATTTTTTAATCATTTGTTTTCAATTATTTTTATTCTGAATAAAACCATTTTTTGGTAAATCTTTCGTCTATTTTTGATTGAATATTACATTAATTAGATTTCAGTTTCATTTTTATCATTTTGTAAAAACAAATGAATATAAATTCACATCAAATGATTGGAAATATTGATTCAATTTTTAATAAAACAAATTCAATGATTTTCATCCAAACTTTAAATGAAATGAAAAATTAATATTCTTGTTCTGTGCCATCAATTCGTTGAATTTTTCCTTTTCTTCGCTTTTTCTTTCGTTCATTGGTTGTGCCGAAACTGAGATACAGAAGTATTTGAGTCTTTTACAGCCATTGATGACCTGTTGAACGCCATATAGAGTGATTTGAATGCGAGCCGAATCCGTGGTCATTAAATAAGTCAAATTCTTGAGTTTCACAATTGATTCAAATTCTGTGTCCTTTAGAGGATAGGCGGAGGGGATAATCAATTCTCTGAGTTGAGGAACAATTGAATCAATTCCATCAAATATCCGATTAAATGGACTTAAATCCTTGATTTCGTAACCGCGATAAGTATGAAATCTCAACCTTTTTATGCCTGAAATTTGAGCCAAACTTCGCAAACATTTATTCGGATCACAATATTTGAGATAATTGGGGAAAACGAATTGGAACCAAACTAATTGTCGGTTCCCCTGATATCAACGATTTTTAAGACTTTCAGATTCTTGAGTTGAGACAATTCATAGCCTAAGTTTGGAGACGGGCTAATGATTTCGAGCGCCAGATATTTCAAATTCTTCAACTTTTTAAGAGACAAAAGGGACACCACTTCGCAGAAATCTTATTGGACACAAACGACACCACAGACAACAGATTCGGTGAGTTTTGGAGCAATGCTTTTGGGATTGCATCCCAACAATCAGTAATGTGTTTCAACTGATATCCAAACTTTTCACAGAACTTCTTCAATGACTCCGATTCGTTGTCTTTAATGTGTAGTAGGGTTGCCAAGTGTCCCGGCCCAGCCGGGATTGTCCCCGATTTCACTCTCTGGCGCATAGTCCCGGCAGATACTTGGCCGGGACAGTGTGGTGTCCCGGGATAAAAGTTATGGGAAATGAAAGGATTTTTTGAGTTTAATGTTTTAAAAGACGGTAAATTTCGGTGAAGTTCGGTAATTTGTATAACTTGAACCGAAATTAACAGGATTTAGCCTTAAAATGGCGTTTTTTAAATGATCAAAAAGTTTAACATCAAGCCCAGGGCCACGCACTAAGTCTGTCTAGGTTTTGAAAATTATGTCCCTGTTTTGTCCCATTTTGCTCCATTATCTCCCGGGAGAGACCCATGAAATTCCCGGTTTTCACAAAAAAAGAGTTGGCAACGCTAATGTGTAGTCCAATTGAAGTCAATTGATTGCAATTCTCAGTAATTGTGTCCAAAACTTGTGAGACATTTGTGGATTTTAAAAAATATTGACAGAAAACCGGCCGTTAACTTGAAATCGAAAACGTAAGATTTTCCAACAATCAGTTATTTGCCGCTAGAGGGCGAACAAAAGGACCTGGAGAAAAATCGATACGATATTCTGATTCTAATTTTAATTAATTATTTAATTATAGAATACTTAAACCAAATAAATATGAACCCGATTTTAAATTGTGCAAAGAATTAGCCCAGGATCTACAATGAAGGCAGGAGACAATTTTGAAACCATTTACAGCCTATGAACTCATGGGATTCGAGAGCCCTCTCAAAGGCAATACTCCTATTAATGATATCAGACAAAGACTTTTCCTGAGCTTCGGAGACCAGATGTGCTCTTCGGTCAATCATATCCCGGATAATATCGACGATCATTCTCTGGTCCACATCTTCACCGCAGAGGACCTTGGCAAACGGGTTGGGAACATACGCCGGATTGCTTAGCAGATAATCAAAGGTTCGATAAGTGATCAGAAACGCCGGGAATACGGAGCACAGGCCCTTGACAAACGAGCCCTCCTTAGTAGTATTCAAAATGTGGTCCCGATAGCCCCACATCCATTGGCTAATAGGCATTGCCTTGATTGCCTGGTCCAGTTTGCCCAACGTCTGCTCAGACCCCTCATTAATGGTTATTAGTGTACTTTGGAGACCGGCACTCATTTTTAGCATAACTTGTCTGTCCTCTTCTCTGTCGGCAATTTTGGCCAGGTTCATGAAAGCCACGCCCATCCAGGTGTCGTCGAGAAACACATAGCCATCGCTGTTCCGTCGGTGCGCGCAATTCTTGTTGGTGTCATTCATTTCACCCCGCACCAAACATTTCTGGACGTAGTCGTCGGCCAGGAGTAGACCAAAGATATGTTGTGCAGAATTGATAACTCTGTCACTCAATTGGCTTGTGCCAACCCTCGGGTTTAGTGGAAAATCGATAGGAACCGACATATTCTGTGAGAATCACTTCAACAGTAATGAGTTTCAATTACAGTAATTCAATTTTAAGTAATCAATTAAAAGTCGTACGACTGTCCCATATGTTGCCATTCAATTAGCTATTAATTAATAATAATTATTAATAAATGTCTTAAAAGTCTAAAATTTTAACCATGTTTAATAAATAATAAAAAACTCAATCTTTTCAAAATTGCATAAATCATATGACCCGGAAATTTCCTTTATCAATTCAAATGTACCTAGATTATTTAAAATTTGTCTGTGTTTGATTGGTGGGATCATTATTGTTCTTTCCTCTAAATGTTCTGCTCGGGGTAAGATTAATTGACAGGGATAAGGTGCCAGGTCCATCTCGTTGTGGATAGTCTTTTATATTGCTGTAAAACTCCACTAAATTATATTGAAGTTTCGAAATATTAATAAATTTTATGGAATTCCTGTAATTCTATACACTTTCAGAGTTTTCCTTAATTCTGTTTTTCATAATTTTTTATGAGAATCGGTTTCGAAATATTAATAATTTTTATGAAATTCCTGTAATTCTATACCTTTTCAGATGTTTTACATAATCTCTACTCAATTGAAGTTTACATGAATTCAAAAAATATTTTATATTTTTAAAGAATTTCCACTTATTTCAGAGCATATTCTCGAAAAGCCATTCCCACAGCACATTAAACTTGGTTCATTTTAAAAACTTTCGGTGACAGAAACCGGAATTTTTTTTAACTTAGTGATCAGAGGTAGAAAATGGGAACCCCCACCCAAAGTAGAAACATTCTCATTGGCCACCACTGATACATAATTATTAATTAATATTAAAACAAATTAAAATTTATGTACAAGTACAGTTTGCCAAATAGTATATGACACGTCTCCCTTCGCAGCACTTCTATTAAAACAGCCAACACTTTAACCGAAAAGTAAGCCAGAATTCCCTAACCTCCTAATAACCTAGTTCATTCTTTAATTTCTAAATAACAGTTATGTCACAACAAAAGTTAACTGCAATTGACCAAGATGATTTGTCCAATGTGAGAGAGTACCAAATGATAGGGAGGGTCACGAAGAAATCGGACCGTAAGATCACTGTTCCCGCTTACCGCACGATATTCCGGGTGGAGAGGAATACCCTTCAGGATAGCCCGCGCGTTGAAGAAGTGCTCGAACACACGTTTGAGTACAGTTTGATGTCTCACAACAACTATAATAAAATCAAAGATGTCACCGAATTTACGGCACTTTTCCATCCGTTCATGACAGACGTGGACAGGTATCTCAACCTGTGCCGTCTGATCCAGTACATTTTTATACTGGATGACCACGAGGAGTGTCTGTGGGGCGACGGAGCAAGGACAGCTGATGGCTCAGGTTCAATTTGGACACAGTTCTATTCAGCTCTGGACCTCATCCTCGATAAAAGAGCAGAGGTGGCCGTCCGTCCCGTTTGGTGGAAGCCATACATCACTGGTTTCTATTTGGCTATTGAGGAGATCTGTCGGGAGTACGCCCCCGAACAACGCAGACGTCAGGTCCAAGTTTACAGAGACTGGGCTCATCATAACCAACTGGAAGCCAAGCTGTACCAAGAGGGCCATGGCTTTACTGATCTAGAGGAACTGTTCGAGGTAAGAGAAGCAAAGTGAACTTGTTCACAAATTTCATGCGCCGTTCCTCTCCTGGAAACGTGTTTTAGATCCGACACAAGTCTGCGGGCGGTATCGTCATCTTTCAGCAGAATGAGTACGCCTACAATCTCCACCTGAGTGACCAGGAGTATTATGATCCTCTCATGACGAAATACCTGAGGAACGGGGGCTTATTGGTGTCACTGATCAATGACATCATGTCTTTCGAAAAAGAGCTCAAAGAGAGCGACGGAGAAATCTCTCGTCTAATGAATTGCGTGGCTTTTTTGGCGCAGAAGGAGGGCATCAAATATGAAGTGGCAATGGAACGGGCTGTCCTAAAATACCAGGATTACGAAGAAGAGACCATGCACCTCAAGAGACAACTTTTGGCTAGGCCAAACAACAGTGAAGACGTTGTCAATTTCATCGAACACGTGGATGAGGTCATTGGCGGTAACTTCCAGGGTCACTTCTTCGTCAGCCGATATAATAATTTCAACACAGATAAAGTGTTGTAATTTGACCAGGTTAACAACATCTGCGTGGTGGTTTAGTTACCAATCTTATATACTACATATTACATTCTGTAAATGTAGTGAACAAGGTTTAAGTGAAACCGATACCACCACATTTACAACCCTATCTATTGAATTTCGCGTAAATCTAGATTTCTTCCATTGATAATAAAGAATAACGCCTATAAACTGAGAATTTGATCATGACTTGAATTTCAATTC
>JAQGBD010000585.1:0-27171 GCA_034698165.1 Punctoribates punctum | reverse complement strand
TAAATTAATCGCCGAGAATTGGACCCACTCTTCGTCAGAATCTCAACCCTCATCACCACAGAAAACGGAGCCTGACAGCCATACATACAAATTGATGGCCGAGTAATTTGAAATCGTTGTAACGGTTCTGTTCTTATTTTTATGGCTAAAAGAGGCGAATATTTCAATTTTGGGCAAAATATGAACTCGACATCTATTGTAAAAAATGGTGTTTTTCTCAAATGATAGCCATTGATATGACTCCGAGTATTATAGGTATAAATAATGTTTGGTTTGTGAACTAATAACATGTTTTATCTTAATATTAGTAATAATACACAATTCTGTTCTGTTTGTTGAGATTCTGCATAAATAATGTGTGAGTTATGGCCATAGGAGTGATGTATGAGATGTGGCATCAATTGGATTCAACAAGCATAGTCTATGCATAGTCTAAGCACACTCTAAGCATATTCTAAGCATTATATGCATTATATGCGATGCCAGCCATACCTCTTCTCCATTATATATTTGATTCATAACATCGCGATGTCATAACCATATGTGAGTCTTGTTGTGGCAGTCCTACCATTCCTTACAGTTCTGGTCAACATTCATAAGAATATTCCAAAAATGAATAAAAACCAAAGTTTGTATCGTTTTGTGTCTCCAATCGATTGTAAAGCAGACAGAGGT
Organism: Punctoribates punctum; assembly: GCA_034698165.1. Lineage (NCBI taxonomy): Eukaryota > Metazoa > Arthropoda > Arachnida > Sarcoptiformes > Punctoribatidae > Punctoribates > Punctoribates punctum. The sequence continues at coordinate 26,496 of JAQGBD010000585.1, read as the reverse complement.
TAGACTCAATCACAAGAGTCACTACTTCTTCCAATTTTGACTTTTTTCTCGATTGTAGTGAAAAAACTTTTTAAGGAGAGAAACACATCCGAAGACTAATGAGAAGACTATTTTGCTGTTAGTTAGAGTTGATTAAGCGATGGCGCGATTCCTAACCGATTGGGATTTGTTCCGATCCACACTTATATCACAATCACATGAATTGATGACTTGAAAAAAGTCAGTCATTCAGAGAAACAAGTCTTTTAAGAATAGCTTTCGGCCATTGAAGTCATCTCTGACTTCAAAGTGAAAATAAAGATTTGTTCCTAATTAGTGTTCAGCCATTTTTAATTACATCACTGTCCCCATAGACTCACTTTAATCCCTATCCGAAAATGATTTACTTTTGATGAGAAAAACTATTTCGTGAAAATCCATTCAGTCATACGAAAGGGGTGTATAACGAATAAGCGAGCACTTCACCCTGATAATTACCCTTAAACTGGTCAACACTATCCCAAGTCATCAAAATTTTCGATAGTTTTGTTTGAATCAAAGTATAACTTTAATGGACAGACATTAACCTGGTGAGGTTGAAATCCCCACAAACCTCCCCCTGTGAAGTGTTGTGTTCACCATTAGTCTCTGTCAGTGCGCATCACTGAATCCATTTCGTGGTTTTTCGCAAATAAATCAATCGGTTAACAAACAATACTCTAATCCAGACATTAAATTATAGTTACGGTGAAACTCTATTTTATTCGATTAACTATTTTTGGTTAAATTTTATTACAAAACTTTCATTTAATTTAGTGAATGACATAATACTCAATGTTTTGTCACAGATTTTCATTTGAATTAAGGATTGAAATGCATTCTCTCAGTCATTGGCAAATAAGTTATCAAATAAGACACACTTTTTTCTATTGGATAAATTTCACTTAACAAGATAAATTCTAATTTGATTCAAACATGATTTGCTTTAAAATTTACCTTCACATTAACTGGTTTGATAATTAATCTGGGAGAGTGATACTTCCTGCCCATCCTTATTCTAAAAAGAATGAGTTCTAAAATTATCAATAGAAGTTTGACATGGTGATAGAATCAAGGTGACTTCATTTCAAATGCTATTCATTGAATGATCTGTAAATAGAATGAAAACAAACAAATTAAGTGAAAATAAATTAATTTGAAGTGAAGTTTAAGTGATTAGAATGAATGCAAATCTATTTTTAAGCGAATTGAGTCCAAAACTAATGATTTTATATATCAATCTTTAGACGAAATTCTGATGAAATCATTTCATTCATCCATTCATTGAATTGAGTGAAAGGAATGTGAGTTTGCATTAAATCTGTTAATAGAATATATAAACACTTGGCTTGAATTCAATGCCTATCATAAGAAGATTTAGTGAAAGCCATGAGTTCTTGGTTTGAATTTTTACTTACAATCGAAATATTCAATTCGTTCCAATATTTGAAATGAAATAAATTTGAATGAGAAAAAGACCCTGCTGGAAAATCGGTTTGGAAAATAAATTCAAATCAAATATTTCTTATGAAAAACTAATTGAAAATATGTTCGACAAATTCAAAGAAGACTTTATTCAACCGAAAGAATTCATTTATAATGAAATCCGAAGATTTGAAAGAATATAAGTTAGTCTGGAATTAAATCTCTACTAATATATGTTCGGAATAACCATATATTCAGCTGAAAAACATTTAGATTTGGGACAAACACTCCATTTGTCAGATATACAAATGTATACCCAATGAGAGCACATGAATCCCAATCGTATTGAATGAATATAACTCTTATCTATCATTTATTTCTAATCGACTTTTTATTTTAATATCAATAATATTGTAATACGTGTTATGAAATTCGCAATAATAATGATTATATCGTTTTTTATCTTCTATTAAGCGATTCATACAATTGTATTATAACTCAAATATTAATATTAAAATCGAATAATATTTTAAGCAAACCATCAGAGCGTCGGACCGTCAGAACCGGTCATTTGTAATATCATTGCAAATGTTATTCTCTGATAACGGTTTGGCCGCCAATAAGAAAAAAGGATAACATATAGAAGCAAGGTGCACACCAAAAATATTATATACAAATGATGGCACCGGTCATTAACTATTAATAACCATCCCATTAACGATTGTGTCGTTCCTCGATGTCTAATAGGAAATTAGTGGCACTCGACTCGACTTCTGTCGCTAATTACTTACTTTTAAAAATGTAAATCCAACTGTTTTTCTGCAAATGGACTGACCTTTTGGCTAACGATCGCTCAATACTCGCACAAAATCATTGAGTCGGCGAACAATTGTTTGAAATAATTATCTTTTGGTTCAAATGAAAAATTGAGTTTATTTAGTGTTTTAAACGAATGAATGAAATAAAATAACACTTATATTAAATAAAGCCAAACATCACATAAAAAATTGTATTTAAATATGTAATAAAGACCTCAAATATTAAAATATTTAAACAATACATAAATAATATGAAAGTGAGATAAGAGTCGAACAAAAGATAACTTCATTTTTGACTACAAAACGCTTTCAAACATCAAATGAATTCAAATTACTTTTTATTATAAATGAGTTTATAATAAGAATAAAATTTTTATATAATTCACACAACTTTTGGAGAATTGATTTTTAAAATGAAAATATGCTTGCTCTTTTTGTGGAATGAAAGAAATCGTCAGTTATTTACCAATCTATTAAGTTTCAAAAGGTTTTGAATTGAAAACTGTCTTTTTTATCAACAAAATGAAAATAAGACATCAATTTTATAATAAGTAATATAATAAAATTGTGATAGAACAAATCTCGATCATTCAATTGAGATCTCATTTTGCTCACAGTTTTGCTGAGTTTGACTTTTCCTCCAATAATCTGATAACTCGTATCACAAAAAAAAAATATTAAAATAATAGAAAAATTGATTTCTTTTAAGATATAATGGAATAAAAAGAGAATCAAATTTCTCAAACAAATCGATATTTTGGTCTTTTCTGTCGGAGTTTCTGATATTTCAAATAATTTGGTTCTTTAATAATTGTTACTAAAATTACTTCAATCAAAGCTAACTTAGTAGAGGGCAGAGGACAGGGAGCAGAGGCCTACGCAAAGTTAAAATACCCGAAAATGTTTTGTCAAGTTTACGTATACAGATATATCCCATTTTCCGATCGATGATTTGATACATTTAATAAATTATCAAGTTTGATTGTGTGGAGATGAAGATTATTTGATTTGACAAAGATTCTGATGATATTATAAAATATGGTCCATGATCAACATTACATAGTTTTTGGCCAATTATTCTGTTAAACCCCCCAAAGTTGATGAGCTTGGTTATGTCTCATTTAATGGCTCCAAAAGAGAGACCAATCAGTTATGGAGTCTAAAAGCAATTTGTCTGACAGTCATCTCTCTCTTCAAAAACAATTTTAATCGAAATTCTATACATTTTTATGTGATTTGTATGTAATAAACATCGATCTTAAATATGAGGACAGCCATAGAATCATTGGACAGACATATCTGACACAAACTCTTTCGACTTTTGTTGGAATTCAATGTTCGGCCGATTAATTGAAATTAATGGTTATGTTGTGAAAACACGTGACTTAATATCTAATATTGAGAACTTCATGTCATAAAACGATATTTGATTTTAATGCCATCAAAAGGGAGACCTCTTTTGAATTGATTCGCAATAATTTTCCGACTCTTTCGCTGATATACTAAAAAACTATTTTTCATTCATTTATTCGATAAAATGTGCAAAACTTGTTTGAAATGTGTCGGAGCAGTGCACAGCCACCAGTGATTCTGGGCACAGGAACTGCTCGCCCAAGCATTTGTTTGCTTCTTTAACTCTGACTTTTTTGTTGCAATTGAATCCATCAAATATATGTGTAATCAATCAAAATATTTTTCTAAGAAAACAAAATTGAAGTCTGAGATAAAGAAAGAAAAGGCCAGAAATTAATTTGTTGGGAATAATTTATGCCCTAGAGCAAATAAAATATGGAACGCTTCATATGATTTGGGAAAACAAAATAGTGATACACAAAGAATAATGATTTCTCTGCGAAAACTATGTTATTAAAAATCGGTTTCTTTTTTCCTCCAAAAGCAATACTTTTGTGTCTATTAATTGTCTCTCTTTCGGAGACAAAGAAAGAGATTTAGTCTTAAAGTACAAGAAATTCAAATTTTGTTTTTGTCTCAGAAATAGCGACAAAATATAATTCCATTCATAAGGGAATAAATCATTTGAGAGAAAAGAATTGAGAATTTTGTTTGAAAATAAAATCAATACTTAACTGCTTATTGAAAAGACTTACTCCACAGCAAAACAGAGTATTAAAGAATATGAAAAAGTGATGTATTTATTATAAAATTTTGTGCATAAAAACTATTTTCTATGAAAATCCATTATTTGATGTCAATATTTATATTTAAGAAAAAAATCTTTTCATATCTTAAGGCCTCAAAAAGGAGAGCAATTGATATATAGAAAATTGAATTCTCTATTATTATTCCCATAAAAATTTCACCCTGGTGTGATTTTCACCCCAAAAAATATTCTTTACTAAAGATTTTTTAAGGATAAAAGTTTTTAAAAATATTGCTTAAGAAGCAGTAATGTCCAAGGTGATGTATATTACCTGAAATAGACAAAATACACCATCATTTTCAAGTCGATCCCCTCTAGGTTTACAACAGTATTTTTTGCGGCCAAAAGTCCATGGTTAAAAATTGCAAATTCTCTTTAACATTACATCTATTAACAGATAAATGGGTCTAGGCAATTTTGTAATTAAAAATGCCTCCTTTACCCCCCAATTGAGAAACTTGGCCATTGCTGCTTAAGAACACGATATCTTTGAAAAGAATAATCATCTATTTAGTTTTATCATTTTTACTAATAAATTACTTTTTGAAAAAAATATCACAAGGTTAAATTATAATCATTGAGTGAAGGCTTCTGATATAGAATACAAATTGATATTTACCGACAAAATTAGTTTTCTCACAGAAAATATGAAAATGTGATGAACTCCAGAGAATCACATTTTAGTCATTAAGCAAATAAATTCATGAAATTATCGGTGTTTTTGAGTTCCGACAAAATTCAGTTAATGTTCTTTAATTAACTTTTAATATCGAAAAAATTAAATTTGCCTCTAATTTAACTTGCTTAATTATGTGCTCAAACTTTATTGATTTTTTTTGTGTGAAACTTCTTTTTTTCTTTCTTATAGTTTAGATGTGTGTTCGTCGACCAAATCGTCAATATTTCTGTTAATTATATTTTGTTATCAAAGATTTTTTTCGCTCAATTCCCTATCAAAATGGCTACAAAACTGGTGAAAAGCAATTGTGTCACAAAATCATTGCTTACTATAATTAGAAGGGAGAGAGAGAGAGAGAGAGAGAGAGAGAGAGAGCTGTTGGACTGATAACATTAATGTTGGGATCAGTTTCTCACTTTCATCGGCAGTTCTGGTCTATTGAAAAGATTTTGAAAAGAAATCGGCTAAATATACAGTGCATTCATTCGCCGTTTTCTTGATTTCTATGTTTTTGTTGTTTGAAAACATTGGAGTTCTCTACAAACGAGACATTGAATGAGAGCCAACACAATACAACTGATCAACGCTTCTATTTATCACTTGATTAGTATACCCAACAGATCCGTCAATCCTGTGCTAACTTTTTTTTTATCAGCGATTATAATGTGATGCAAGTTATTCAGCAAATGAATCGGTTTTATACCATTGATTCACTTCACTTGTATTTTATCGCATTTGTCCGATAGTCGTACGGCTCTTCTCTGGTTTATTACTGGCATTACTTTTTATATGCTGTGTATTCTCTACAAAATCTTTGGCATCTTTTCTTTAAAACTTTTTATAGTGCCATACATTTCCTTTCATTTGGCATTTTTGCGTTTAGTTTCAGACAAAACTAATGTCGGGTTATGTTATGCTTTGAGTCATTCTATCAAAGGCTCACATATTCCTCAACGACTATAATAACGAACCGCCGGTCCTCTCAACCGTTTTATATTGAAATAGTTTTTCTTCTAAGGTGTTAGTGAAGACCACTTGTGTTTTATATTTTGTGTGAATTTCTTATGGCTTAACCCTCTGAAGAAATGTTTATATTTTATGTGCTGTTAGTTTGCATCGAAGCGACCATTTATTTTGCATCTCTATTGCCATAGAATAGCATAACATAAACACTAAACCTATTGAAGAATGAGATCATAAGATTGTGCGCCTCTCAGGAGATTCCCATTTCTTATTCATAGCGTTCCCTCGACGACCGTTTTGGACCCAACGAAGACATTTCCACCCAAATAGCGAATTAAGTCTACGCTTTTCAATGACCTTCATTCAGACGTATAAATACAATGACTCTATTAATTGCTTACCTAGAACATTAACTCAATCACATCACACCAATCAATATCCAGAGCACAACACATCCATACCTAAGCATTCGCTCCAAAAGCTAATGTCTGAGACGGTTAGCTCTGCTCACAGTGTTTAGTCTTATATTACTTTTATAGGTATAAACAATCTTATGATCAGAATTCCTATTCTCTTAATAAAGAGTTTTTGTTTTTCGATTCCTCTCTACTAATAACACTCTAAGAGAACTAATTCTTTCATATTTGAAAACAACTTTTGGAAAGAAACAAATTGTAGCTTGCTCCTTTTAGGAGTTCAGAGAAATATCATTAATAATAAAGGTCTCAAAAATGTGAAAAATTCACTAAAATGTAGAGATTTCTAAAATTAGAAAAGTGTTAAAAAGCATTGAATGGACTTTCACTGGAAATTCACTTAAGATTTTTGGTGAGGACAGGAGGACACACATATGAATAGCCAAACGATTTTCACTCTATTTCTTGGAATGTATTCATTCGATTTGATAGGAAACAGAAAATATGATTTATTTGGATTTGATTTTTACGGCATTCCTTTCATTGTATCGAATGGACTGTCGGCTAATGATAACCTCCAGAGCTCTCCCTTTGACTTCTGGCAAATCTTTACATTTTACGAATTTTCAATTGAATTTGACTCAAAATTCTCGCTCTTAAGCAATGAATAAGCTCTCTGTCCAAAGGCTGTCCAAAGGCTACTGACTCTCAATATTGAACTTAAAATAATCTCAAGATTTGATACTTCAGAGCGATTTGAACGGAATTCAAATCAAAATTGAATTTTATTTTATTTTTTAATGAAAAAGTAAATAAATCGTAATCTCAGAGAATATTTATGTAAAGAAAAATGTTGATTAAAATATTTTTTCCCATAAGAATTTGATGTAAGTTGCTAGAGTCTAGTTAGACTAATAGTTGTTTGCTTCCTAAATGAGAACTCATTCATTCATTTTTTGCATTTGAATCGCGAGATATCAATAGAAAGGGAAAGACATGAAATATGTATTAAAGTAATACTTCTTAACCAATAAGTGAAGTGAAGTCCGATTTGAATGCGAATATATTTCAGTGTTTCAGTGTTTCCATTACACAAACTCTTACATTAATGCCATATGAGAGCGACTTAAGTCAGAGTAAATCCTTTGCCTTCAAAAACGCAATCTTCTAAAGTCTTGTCGAGTCTGAGGCATCACATATTGCTTTGCCTCACAGTCTCAATGCAATGAACCGAACTTGGCTTCAATGGAGACGAAATTTCAATCAAATTTAGATCGCTTTGACTTAACTTTCCTTTGGACTAAGCCTTTCTCAACGTCAACACTTTTTATCCTATTCTGACCAAAATATATAAAATTGTCGAAACGTTTTTCAAAATTTATCATTCATTCAAACAAACAAAAGTTGGAAACTATTTTCTATGAGGTCTTAACCATTGAAAAGTGTGATCGACAGCAAAGAGATGTCACTTAACATCGCAAACAACAGTCACTAAAACAATTGATTCCGAACAAAGTCAGGGCTCAAACAACTTATAATTGTTTAGAGTTGGCTCAGGGCAAAACTCACTTTTCTTGTTATATTTCATTTTTTCTCTCTATTAAACTCTTGACATAACATTTCCGTCCAATCATTTGTTGAATTTTATTGTGATTTCATTTTATTTTTCCGTTTATTTATTCAAAAATAAAACCAATAAAACGCATTAAATGAATGAAACCATTGCTTCAGAAACAGGTAATAAATCAATTTTGCATACATTTGAATAAATTATGAGCCGAACAATCAATTCCTCGAACATATTATCATTTTTCACCATGAATATCTACCTCCAAGCAGTGCACCTAATTCAATTTTCCTTTTTCTGAAATTTGCCTAAAATAGAAATTATTAATTACTTAGCATTTTGTTAAACCAATTGAATGTTTAATCAAATAATGATGACAATAGCATAGTTTTACCTAGTTTTCTTATTTCAATCTCATTAAAAGAAATGAATTTAGACAAAAAGTGGGACTAAAAGTATTAAAATCCTTTATGTAATGGTTTATTGAATTTAGATGAACTTGAAAAGTTTCATTCTTTTCATAGAGTGCTATTTCAAACAATATTTAACTTTTACCAAGTAGTTCTAATGAGCCACTGAAATTCATTGCTGCTCATTAGATACTAGGTAAAAAGATGATGATGAAAGAGTTTTCTTTTCAAAAGACTTTCAGTTTGTTGAACGAAAACATTTTTTTTGAAAGTCATTTTTCGTCAACTTTTCTATTTTGGTGTTTATCGAAGAATTAGTGGAAGATATCGCTTACAAATAGACATTAAAGTCAATAGATTGCAAGGTATTGCTCAGAGGGAAGGCTATTACAACTTTAAATTTCTTCTACCGATAAAATGGTGGACGTTTTGCATCGAAATTACTTTAAATTATTTTGAAAAATGACTTCAGATTTGTGTCAAATACTTATAAAACGGAAGAAATTTTGAATTAATTTTTTTCATAAATTTAATTCAATTTTAATTAAACTTAAGTAAAATTAGAAATATAAGAATCGAAAATGAGCAAGAAAAGAGTCGTTTGCCCTCCCTCGGTGTTTATAGCTGTGCACAAAGCCTTTGTCAAAGTTTGTAAATGTTTTTGAGTTTAAGTGTTTGATGAGTGAGTTGTGTTCGGTTGGAATCCTCGAGGTATCAAATGGTATAAAATCTGGTATATATTGTAAACTGAATTCACATTATATTCAATCCGAAAGCTATTCAGTAATGACTCCGACTTAACAATCAATAGAAAACACAAAAAATAAGAAATCACTGAAAAACAGAATTAAAGCGATCCCAGGCTTGGTATGGAGCTAATCGTTATCGAGGACACGCCATTTCGAAGTCAAACTTTCCTTATTGTCCTCATTGACAATGTGGTCGATGTCTTCGACTTCATAATCATTAAAGTCTGTCCACATTTCTTCAGACCAAACCATTTAAAGAAATTGAAAAAAGAAATGTGTTTTTGTGTGCGAGAGAGAGAGAGAGAGAGAGAGAGAGAGAGAGAGAGAGAGGCTGTGATGAAGAAGAGGACAAAAATGGATTTGGGATTATCTTGCTTAAGGCTACGCGAAATTGGTTGGGCTATGATCTGAAACGTATGCCTTCCTATTGAGTCCATTCTATGGTTTTATGAATGCCTTACATTTGATGTCATTTCCTTAAAGAGAAAACTAAAGGAATAAAAAACAGAAGAGTAGATCAGAGAAGAAGAAAACCATTGTATAAAACGTTTAGATTTGTTGGGGACAGACATCCATAACTCTGAAAGTGATGGTCAGTGCGTATATTGGTTGTCGACTGGAGGACCGGAACGAAATCATTTTTCTCTTTGAATCGACTCAAGTAGAGAATGAGACGAACGGTATTTGCAGTGATCCCTCTCTTATGGATAGGCATAACGTGAACAGAATGAGGAACTCTTCTCATATATTTTTAACACCAAATCTTGTGTGCGATGTCGTCGTCAAGTTTCAAATATCATAAAATTTCATATATTTTACACACATATGAAAACTCGGTAAAAGTCGAGAGTCGAGAGTCGAGAGCAGAACAATAAGAATGAGTTTTCCCGACATATCATACGTTAAACTTATGCTAAGCTTCTATTGGTTTGAATTAAATTTTAGTCACGTTTCTCATGAAAATCACACGAAATGCCAGTTATTGAAAACTTGGAAAATACTCAGCAGAGCGTAAGACCATTGATCATATGGCAGCCCTTCTCATCATCATAACAATAATTGTTTCAACTAACTTACCCTCACTCTATTCTAACTCCTTTTGCAAACGCAGCTAAGAATTCGATTTTTAAGTATTTGTGGTTTGGTTTAGACATCGATTATAAATTTGAGCGAAAATATCATATCATAAAACCATTATCTAATGAATGACAGTAAAAAAGGGAGAATACAAAATGGATTCTTTTGAAATGCGTTCGAATAAGAGATTAAATCGAAGACTTGAATCGGTGTCTCTATTATTCTTTGAACTTTCACTCATTCATAGATATTTTGCCTTCAATTTTAAGGGACAGGAAATTAAAGCGATCGCAGACTTAATTATATGCGAATATGTCTTCTCTTTATGTATTCGCAAACAATCTTTGCCTCAAATCAGTTGTGGTCTCACTTTTCCATTAAAACATTAGTCACTCTTTCAAACGGATCCACTTTTTTGCCTTTAATTCACTGATAATCTATTCTATGGTTTTTTTCATAATTTTTCTTTTTTCTGGTTTTTCTCTCAATTTCTAAAACTTGTTCATTAAAGCTGTCATTTTGTAGATAAATATGAATTTATTTATTCAAATATATTTTATTGGCTTAAAAATTGAATTAAATGTTTAATAAAATCGAAATGAAAACAATTGATGAGAAAAGTGTGAAAATATCGGAATTGTTTTGATGATAATCGGAGTGTCTGGCGCTCAGAGAAGGCTTTCAAAGGAAGTCCTTAGCGGTGAAATCTCTGGAAAATAAATTAATCTCTCGGGCGCTGTATTTCATGAGCAGAAGTACTCAGGATCTGAGATAAACTGAATATTGTCCAAACTCTGGATCTATAATACGGTATCAATGGCTCAATAGATGATAGTCTGCACGCATTGATTCACTAGTTTTTTGGTTTACTACTTCTGGTCATTATATAGAATATGTTTGAGGACTGACACTGATTGAGACAAATGAGAGACTAAGACCAGTGATAAAAACATTACTCCAAAAATGTTCACAACTTTAGGTCTGTTGCGCTCCTCTTCACTAAAAAGTAAACATTTTATTAATATATCCATCAGTTTATAGACGATATGAGCGATGAAATTAAATTAATTGTCTTAATATAAACTTGTGATCCATTTATTCATTTGCCATATTCTGTCATATTTTTATTGTCAGCGAAACAATTGTCCAATTTTTCAAAGAAATAATTGTCAGACAGCAAGAAGTGGAGCCAATATCTCATCCAATGGTTATACAGTCATTGCTAATAATCAGAGCGTTTGTAATGAAGAAGAGATTATATATCAAACTAATGACCGAAACCGTCCGGAACCACAAACAGACGAACTGACGCTAAATGAGAAATTGAAGCACTTCTCAGCACTTCTCCCATAATATTGTCGCCGTTAGAGTCATAGATAACCATTCCATCAATTATCTGATTTCAACTCTTCTTTATTGTTCAAGATTCATTTTAAACATCAAATTCTTTCCAAATCTTGAATCATAAGTCAATTAATTATAGATTTTATTCAAATGTAAAATAACATGCTAGATTTTTAATTTCAAATCATGTAAAGTATTTAAAATTAATTTTCTCTTAATTCCGAAACTATAGATAATTAGCGAAAGTACTGTTAACTTGATTGAAAGAACTTGATCACTTAATTCTCAGATAGATTTGTTTTTCAGACTGTATTTCAAACTGAATAAAATCATTTTTCAAACATATAATTTTGTAATAACGAGTTATAAGTTATAATTCAAATATAAACAAATAAATTAAAAGTTTATAATTTATATCAATAAATGACTAACAGTTATAGCGATTTATTGATTTAGTAGTTGCGCCAAAGTTTACAGTAGTATTTGCAGGATCAATTCAAAACTCTTATCAATTTTAAATTAGGAGTGGATAACACCAGATGGAGGACCATATTCTGGATTCTGTGATTCAATGAATTGTTGAAACAAACGTTCGTTCGTTTATCTGACAAAAGATATCAATACTTTTGCTAAAAGTTTCTAAGAATTCAATAAATGTTTCACTTTTTGTTTAAATCAATTTCGAAGATTTCAATTTAGGCCAAGATATATAAAAGTCCTTGGTTAATTTCATCAAAATAATAAATTCAATACCAATTCGACAAATGGTCTTATTCAATGTTAACAAAATTATCTAGAACAATTCAGACTTAATGTTATTAACATTTTTTTTTCAATCGCGTCACTTTAAATTTAGAATAATTATAATGGCTCTTGGTTAAACGACAGATCAGATCTGGTAATTGAATTGAATTAATAAAATATTAATCGACAATATTTTTCAATTAAGAAAATTTTACCAAGTTCATACTAAACCAATTAGCGTATGACATTTTGAAATGAAGAAAACTTAATGGATTATTTTTTAATCCCAAATGATCTTGTCAAATTGATGTGTGTCGTGTATGGAGTGGTATAAGTCCTAGCTTAAATAAAAGTGAAGTCGAAGTAATTTTGTGCTGATGTGTGACACCAAACAGATTGTAATTTAGAACTTCAATGAAGAGATCCCTTGTTTTCAACCCTAAACGCTATTCTTCGCAAACCATTAACTGAACTGAACTTAGTTTTCATTCACGAGAGTATAGTCTTTTCAAATGAATAATTTATGGTTTGTGTCCTTTTTTCGATGACCTCTCTCTTTACAAATACAGAAGCGATATATGTATTGGTTTATAGCTCTGACACTAATGTCATGAAATGTCATATTTTCCAGAATTCCAATAATTCATCGCTAATGCACTCAAAACAATACAATAGACCTCTTATTCCAATAGCGACTCAACAAATGCTGTGACTCAACACAAATCTATTAATTGTTTGCTTTCATTCAATTATAATATTAGACTCTAATTGATATTCAAAATATTCACAAACAAACAAAATTTAAAAATTAATATAAATGAATTAATTATCAGCAACGAACTCGGTCATTTTGTAAATATTACACATTTATAGCTCAGTCGTCAATAAAACTATGAGCCATACCTTAACTTCTATGGATTTATATCTTTTAAAAATAATCTAATTTCTGTCTAATATTCAAATACTCGGAATTTTGAAAGAATTTGAATAATTTTATAATCAAATGTGAGATATTATATAATAAACAGGGTCATTTACATCAAAGCTAAATATTATCAATTTATCAAACATGAAGTTATAATTTCACCTTTGTTATCTTTTTATCTACAATTTAATTATATATTTGATGATCCTTGGTCATGAAAATCAATGTTACACTATCGAACCCTAGGCTTAACCTTGCTCAAATTGAATGATCATTTGTGAGCTTTTCCTTATTTAAAATATTTATTAATCGTTGGACTGATTTGTGTAAAACCAATACTATGTAAAACATTCGCTAAATATTTATGCGTTGAACTAATGTCTGGTTTGGTTTCGGTTTCTCTCTATTTTCGATTCAAATATTAAATTCAAATTCAGTCTCAACTGATGTGAAAATTTCAAATAATTCTTGAAATACATTATTAAAAGCAAATAGTGGTGGTTGAGCTAAAAAAGGCCAGGATTGAACCAGGATGGAAATGGAAATATTACAATTAATTCAAAGCTTACATCGAAACTAAAGTGAAAGAAAAGTTTAATATTAGTGGAAATGACGGCTCTTTTATTCTGTTCTTCTCATTGCTCTCGACTCAGATATATTAGCATCGATTGAATTGAGGAATCGGTTCGAGTCTTTCCGTGATTTGTTCGCATAAAATGGCAACAAAACAATGGATTGAATGACGATATAAGACAGAGTTGAGTACATATATCACAATATATTCGGTAATATAAGTGTCGAAAGTAATGTTTTCATTGAAATGAGGGAAATAAGAATAACCAAAATAGAGTTGAGGTTATCATTAAAAGTCTTTCTCACATTTCCTAAATGCTCACAACTTTTGTCCCTTTCAATGAAAAACTGTTTTTTATTTGACACAAAAGCTATAAATCAGTGGAAAAGTATTAGATATTCAGTTCATTTACTAAAAATTAATTAATAGGAATCTGATAAAAGTCAGACATAAAGAGTTGCTTTAAATTATTAATAATAATTGTTTTGCTTTCGGTTTATCTTTTCTTTTATAACATTGAATTGTTTCGGAGCTCTAATGAAGGGCTAACACAACACAACACAAACTTCATATCAAATGAGTTTAAAAGTATCCAAAAGTATAGAATCAGCGCTTTTATAGCCGAATATATTACTTGAAATTACTTTATTATATATTATCAACAAAATTGATTGCATTTAATTTAAGCCATTATTCGACATCTTTTCATATCAGAAACATTTATCACAACTATTAATGTCTTTTGTTCGCAATCCTTGCAAAATAGGTTCTCATCATTTCTCTGGTAATCAAAACATTGGGTTAACATTGGATAACACCAATCAACTCCCGAAAAAAACAATTTCTCGTGTTTTTAATGATCCTTGATGCTAAAAATAATATCAGCCAAGTGGAATGAGATGTGACATGACCATTTATCAATCAATCGATCACTTCTCTCGTATAATATACTTAATTGCGATGAGCGACACGTCTTCCAGTGAAGTATGATTTGGGGCCAAATCTATTGCTGTTATACTACTGGAGAAAAATATTTCAGTCATTACTCTAAAACTCAAGTTTCATATCATTTGAATTATTCGGTTGTAATATATTTGGAATTGATATTAGATTTAATATTCAGGGGAAAACTGGTTGAGTTTCTCTCATATTTGAGTCAATAAATTGCTTTTTCCTAATATTTTCCGAATTCTTATCCAAGAGTTTCTGAATTTTCAGTGAAGTTTGAAACTCATTCAAAAACTGTTCGCAATCCTCTCGAAAACAAAGAAAATATATTCTGGTTTAGAGTTGCTTTTTAGCTACATTTGACTTTAAATTGTGAATTAGATTAGAAAAGAAGACGTGAAGTGTTTTAACAAATCCTTATTAGTTATGTCAGAGACTAATACCGGAGTCAACACTAAACGAACAAATGTTATACGAAATGAACGATATATGCCTTTCATATATCACTGAAAAGAATTTCATTTTCAATGAATACAAGAAAAATATAAAAACATTTTCTTTCGAAAGTAATTTTTCAATCAATAGCAATAAAAAACTCAAATTAAGTCGAAATTTAATTTTGAATTCAAAGCAAATTTATTTAATTACAAACCGAGAGACACATAAATTCATGCGATTTATACAATTTTTTGCGCTCTTTATTCGAGTGAAATTAAAATACATTTTATTGATTATCCGAATTGTAATTAATTATAAATTAAGTGCAAATAATTTGGAACTGAAATTAATTTAATCGGAGACAGTCTGCGATAATTTGAAAAATGATGGATAATATACCGATAATTCAGTTTTGCATAAAATCTAAAGTAAAATATGAGTTGAGATAAAAATAGGAAAATCAAAATTATGACTGATTTTAGGCACAAATATTGATTGTGTTTTCCATTCATTTACTGTTCAAATAAATCTCTTTTTTGTATATTTTCATAACTAAATTCATTTTCGATATAATGTTTTCTATCGATAATCAATAATTATATTACAATAATATTTATCACATTTCCATTCATATTAAAAGTTATGATCAGAAGTTTTGATGAAATGTTTTGGAGAGGAGTCGATGTTCTCTAAAAGCCGAGTAGTTTTAGAAAACTGGATGATCCCAAAGTTGAGCCCAATTCGGTAATATTTTTGATATTTTTGAGTTCACATTTTTTGGCTCATTATTACCACTTTTTCACTCCAATTAAATATTTATATAATAGAAATCAATTCAATATAACTATAATAATAAAAGTGTAATGTTTTTTAGAATAGCCATCGTTTTGAATACAAATGTTGCCATAAAAGCATTTGAAGTAATATTGAATAAAACAGTTGATATGCTCTGAAGATTTGTTTGGTGGACACCATCGATGATGAAGTGGCTATAAATAAAGTACAATACATTGGTCTCAGTATATATCAAATGGAGAGCAGACAGAAAATAGTGGTTTTGTTAGCTTTTTGTGGTAAACCTGGTTTTTGATTTAGTGTTTCGCTTATATGAAATCTGGAGGACTGTTGTCTTTGTTGTGGTCCACCAAAAACCAGCGCTTCGTTGAATGTTATGAACGTTCGCGAGATATTCGCTTCACCGCAAACAGAAACAAAAAAGAGATAAAGTCATTTAACACATACTCCACTCCATTGTGGCTGAGCCAACATCTTATCTTAAATAACATATATTCCTCTATTCCTGCCCTCAATGTCTGTCTCTTGAAAAACAAGTCTAATAACAGAACTCATATAATATAATAATATCTCTATTTTCTAAATATTTTATTTTCTTCTTTTATTCGGGTCTTTGACTCTACATTACAGTCTTTTTATTTTCGAGCATTAAATTCATTCTATTATATGATTACATGTTTTTTGATAACGAAAAATAAGTGCAAAAATATTTAGTTAATAATAAAAATAGTATGGATGACATACCGGCACATTTTAATTTCATGTTTCCCGATTGGAAATGTTCTTCACTTACTAAAGAAGAAAACAAAACACATTAACTCATTATTTGATGCATAAAATTGATTAAATCCCAGCAAAAAGGACTCGGTTTTCATTTTAAAGCAATTTGATGGCAAATTAATGATAAAAAGCAATAAAAATATCAGTGAAATCAAATCACTTGGATCTGGGTTTGGATGAGCTAATGGTCTGCAATCAATGGACAGATTTTGCCAAAGCCTTTCGTATTTTATCTTTTTTGGCACAAATCTGTTCACAACTGGTATTTGTGTCATTATATTTGATTGAGTCATAAATAGTAATACTATTAAAATTTATTCATGAGATCAAACTCTCTGAAGATTTACTTCGTTTCAGAGTTTATTAAATTCAAAGGATTTTCTCTGAAATATTGGACTAAAAAATATTTCCCAAAATTGTCTCTCAATGGAAACACTTCTCAATGGCATAAATACAGGCATTGAATAAAGAAAATAATATTATGTAAAAATTGTGATTCGATATCCGAGTCATTTCCTTAAAGAAAAGACAAAAGGATAGGCTTTAAACAAAACAACTTCACTTTCAGACTATTTTTGACAGTAATTTAAGCCCAGATCCATATCCACACGCTTTTAGCCGGAGCTTAAAGAAGACTTTCTTTTAGTGAAAATAATTTTTGACACTTTCATAATAACAGGTCATTAAATCAATTTATATTCGAATAAATCTTCATTCAAACTAACATCAAATCCAGTCATCTCTTCTAAGGTATGGAAAGGTCTCCTATTAATAAAGCCTATACCGTGAGCTCTACAGATAACGAGCAGAAAAAATAAAAATTATGAATCAGACAAATAAAGTCTCTCTTATTGGCGAAGAAAATAATTGTCAAAATATGTCATTCCTTTGCTCTTTAGTTTCACTTTTCCGAAAGAGTAGAGAAAATCTCAGTGAAAGTCATCAAAAGCTGCTCTCAATTGAAAAACTCGATTATTTGACAGAAAAATATATGTCAATAGTTTTCATTGAAATTAATGTCACTCTAAGGGAAAATTTCGACTCAAAAATCAGATTTACTTTAGACTCGAAATAAAAGACAAACTTTTCGACACTATATCCCGGATAATGATACCTAATATAACTTAATTAAGGCAATGCTCAGTGACGGCACTCCACTCAGAATAAATATAAATTAATCGCTGAAATGAATTCAATAACCAACGAAATTCTTACCGACAAATCTCAGTCCTAAAGAAGACGATTCCAAACCATCCGGATGTAGTGTTGTCGAAAAATCCAGCAAATATTCATTTTGCACCTTGATAACAAATCTCAAATTAATTAAGATATTATTCAAAATTAAGAGACTATCAGAGAGTAATTGATTAAACAATTAAGGGATTACCTCATCTTCATTGATATACCACTTCAATGTGGCGGCTGTGGGACCAGTGGTGGCAAAACCATTAATCAATTGAATAAATTTTTGATACAAATATGAAGTGTTTGGATTGGGTTGAGTACAGACCGGGTTTGCTTTTGGCTGACGTACAGTTGAGTTCGACACGACTTCCAACGTTATAATTAGCTTTACTGCCGCTAATCTTCGGGCCTTCACTGGGAAGTACTGTTTAATACATCGATTTGAAAGAAAACAATTGAAATCTCGTTATTATGACTTTCTTTTGCTCTTTTTGTTCGTCACTACTATTAAAGCCCACAAAAGATATTTTGCGAACTCTTTCTATGCATTGAATTGAATTGAGAGCAACTGTTTTTCCGTTTACTCCTTCGTTCAATTAATTAATCATTAGCTTACCATGTACCTGCAACAAAAAGATAATTGTAATTACCTTTGAGAATAAGACAATCAAATTTACATAACATTAACCTCTCCTCACATTTTAATTACTATTTTATACAATAATTAAACATTATTTATCACTTAATCAATTGAGCAAGCATGTTTGACGTTTAAAATATCACCTTACAAATGATGGGCTTCGGGTAAATTGTTTGTACTAGCTCTAACATTTTTTAAAAAAAAAGATTGAATATAAAATTAAAGACTAAATACCCTGGATATCATTCTGCGTAAAATTGATAGATAAAAACAATATTCAGAAACATGTTTACAGAATTTGCTGCAAATGACCTTACTCAAAACATCAATCAATTAACATTGATGAATAATTTGGCTAAAAATACACTCAAAGTTTGAATTTAAAGCAAATCCATTAAATAATGAACTTTTCTAATGCTTTCAAATATATTGGAGTGAAATCAGTGGCAACTCATCAGTGGCGAGTCATCACGTATTTCTCAATCCTCGATCAAATTCATGAGTCTTTTTTCATAAAAACCTACTCCATTAGAGCTAGAATTGAGTCAAATGCAATATTTCTTTCCGGCAAATGTTTTAAAAAGTTATCAAGGTAGTCAATGGCATAAAAATGATCGATAATTGAACTAGCTAATTAGTAATCGATTACACTGGATAAACTGTATATTTTCCATACTTTTCATATGGGTTCAGTGTTTTTAGAGTTTTAGTCAACTTTTTATGTTTAATATTTTGTAATTTATTCATATTTTTATTATCAGACAAATGGACAGCTATTTTCTATAAATATTGCTAGATATTTCTCTACCCAAACTCTAATCATTGAAAAATAATTGTATGTCACAGACAACAGACATAAGTAATCAATGCATTAGATTACTAATTAATGATATCACTGATAGCCTATACTTTGTTTAGTTTTTGGTTCGGGAAAACATTGTTTCAGAAGACATGTATTCTCTGTATTTAAGAGTACTTTCAGTGAATATCGATATTATCTGCAAATATCATCTGCGAAGGGAATGTTTTATCGCAAAACAATTTTCTCCTCCTTTCCATCCATTGTTAACAAGAGTTTTATAAACGAAATGCTTTCTTATTATAGTTAGCACTCGATGTTTGAAATACTGATGCCTTCACAACAACACTGTTTTCTGAACCAATACTTTCGTTGATATGCTTTGTATCGCATTATTTTGAAATTCCATATAAGACTATCTCTTTCTTGAAGTATATCTTATGGTCAAGACTTCGATATTTTATAATAATTTTAAAAAAGTATATAAACATGTGTTCAGTAAATTGTATTCTCCTTTGTATTCATAGCTCACAAAAGGATGGACTCAAACCGTAAATATAATCTTGACTAATAAATCTTCACTTTGAGTTCTCAAAGTTTTAGGAATTAGTTATTTATTGTATTTAATATGAAATCTCTTTTTATTAGACTGAAAATGAAAAGTTTTGTTCGGAGGAAAACTTACTTTCATTTCTTTGAATTCCTCAATAGTAGTGAATTCTAAAGGAAAACCAAATTAATAATAATAGTAATAATGAAAGCAACGAAAAGCGAAGAACAAAATCGATTCAATGATTACCTGGAGCCTCCGCCGATACTTCACATCTGGAATAAAAGAAAAAGTATAGTGTGTCTGGCAGTGGATAATCAAATTTAACCAGATTAAATTGTGATTCAATTCAGCGAAACTGTGATTCCCAGACATTAAACGCTTTAGAAATCATTGGATTTATTTCATTGATTCAATCAATACATGGAAACAGTCATAAGAAGAAATAAAATTGTTTTTACATTATTTATGAGCTTTTTATTTGTTATTAGCTTTTATCAAAAGTAAGCTTATGTTCAAAATAATAAATTAATATTAATCGATAAAAGCTGTGCTCTAATAAAAAAAAATATTTGATTTCGATTTTCCCTATAATTCCTGAATGTATTGGAATTCTGTATTTATTTTCTACTCAACTGAATAATGAGATTATTATTTCTTTATTTGATTTTTATGAGTTTCCTTTCGATTATTTGAATCATTGAAATATTAAAATTTCATTTCTCTTCTATTTAACCGACTTTGGAGTGAAAGCACCCATTATTTTGTAGGCAATGGTTATCATTGAGAATAATATATGGTTACAAACGGAGCAATCAAATTGCAATTTATAAATATTTCGTTTGAATTGCAATGAATTGTAGTGAAAGAGTATTTATCAAAAATGATAAATTGACTCAAATTTTATTCAAAGGTAATCCTAAGTTAAGCTCGAATTCAAAGGAATACAAACTTCAAAATGTCTAATATTTAAGTCAACGAATCAAATGGTTTACTTCAAGTCATTTATTGCATTCAATCCTTAGTTTTGTTATCGTTTTTACAAAAGAAATTATTTCAGAGATGTTGGCATCCGATCGATATTATCGGAAGAAAAATTGATTCGGTTTTGTGGCCGCCCCGTAGGCCTCTCCCGACTCCGCTTTAATTCACTTTATAAATAGACATTATCTTTGAAAATAATAAATCAAAACTTTAAACTCTTTTTTGACTTCACTTAAGACTTCTTCTAATGGTTTAAATGTGTTTTCATTTTCTTTGAAGCCTTCAATTGTTCTTTAATTTTAGTTTCTATTCAGGCGTTGAACACAATATCGATATTTGTTTTAATCAAATGTTATTCTAATCACTGTTTGTAAGTAAAAAATGAAATGATTTGAAACACAAAAGAAACTAACGTTAGATCACATCTCAAATAAGGAGAGAAAAACATTTATCAAAAATAACTTAACAAATATCTCATTTCCAACATTCGCTGAAAAAAAAGTTTAATCGACAATATGTGTTGTAAAGAATAAAAGGATAGGATCTTATAGATCTAGGACAATTTCAATCCTATTATTTCGGTTTCACTCAAATTATAGAGAGATTTGATCGTAAACTCAAAAGAAATGTGAGTTTACTTTTGGATAAACTAAATGTAGAGAATATAATATTCTGTTCATTTGGGTTATTCCTAACGGACTAACGATTGGACCATAACTGCAATAAAGACATAATATTTACTGAAGTGTCTGAACGCAACTCAAATGTTTATCAGATTTATTGGAGGAGTGCTGACCACTGCTGACCACATATTATCCAAATGGATATCCAAAAGATTAAATAACTTATAAATCGGCAAAAACCCAATTTTCCCACTCAGGGGACAATTTCAAAAACAAACAAAAAATTTAATCAAGCATAAATAAGCGAACACTGAAAGCAACTTATAGAGATGCATAAATCAAGATAGATTCTAGATTAAATTACCTATAAATTCCAGCGGTTGACAAATTAATGTTACGCAAGTAAACTGAGCCCCTGTCGGAGCGGGATAAGTCTACTTTCACGCCCGGCATCGGAAGAGATTGGGCTGAAAATTAGATTTGACCAATATCAACTAGCTTGGTAAACTTTTCTTAAATGAAACTTACACTGAGGAAAATCAGCTGGCACATATCGATAAAATTCTTCGTCATTTTTATACCATTTGACAGAATAAAGTTTTTCATTATCTAGTTCATATTTACAGCTAAGTTCGACATTGTCGCCGGCATTAATCGTGTCCGGCACTTCCAACATCATTAACCTGCAATAAAGACGAGATAAGTAGGATTTGTAGCCCAACTGATCCATTGCTTCATCACATAATTGAATGTAATATTAGTTGCCATTAAAAAAAAGCAAAATTACGTTTTGAATAATTTAAAAATTTTTGATCGCATATAAGCCGAGGGCTTCTCTCCATTCAAATGGAGATAATTGTGTTATAGCCCTGAGATTTGGCGAAACAAATGCTTCAAAATATTAATTACTGAAACTTCTCTTAAATTACGAAATTGTTGTCTCACTTAATGTATGTTTTAATTAAGAAATTGAATGCAAGAAAAGTCAATATCAAAGCGAAGGCTGTTTTTTAAATATAAAAATGAAAACAATTTTATGCAAATTATTATTTTGGGATTCAATTGCTTTTATATAAATAAAATTAATGAATAATTTATTGTTAATCAGGGCCAATTTAATCAGAGCGCAAAAACTGGATGCGTTTGGAGACATTCAATATGAGATGTTTGCAAAAGTGAAGTACATTTCTGAGTAAGTCCTCAGCTCTCAATCAATAGATAAGAATCAGTTGTGAATATCGTCGATATTTTGGGTATTATTTTTGATAAATGGAAATAAAGCAGTTGTTTGTCAATAAAAACAACGAGAATTCAAAACATTTGGTTTATGTTTCAAATGAATGAGAAAATAATTATTAGTCTCTCAATGCGTTTGTTATGTAAGTCATACGATTTACGGGCAATGATTGCAACAAAAGCTCATAAAAAATAACATTCAATTTCCGGCACTGTTTTCAGGGATTAGTTAATCGAATGTGAATTCAAATCCAAAGCCTTACCGAAGACCATAAACCGAGAGATGGGCTAAAAAACAAATGAAATGTTTGGTTAAAAAATCATTTATTCAAAGGTTTTAATTAATGGTTTTATTTGAATAATCAAAATATTGTTTGAATGAAATGTCGCATAAATTTAGAAAAACAATAAATTAGTTAAAATTCAGATATGTTTTAATTGATTATTTTAAATGCATTTAATCCTCTGAGGCTTTCCTATTGTGTTATCAAATATATTGAACTCATAGAGAAAAGCCAACAAAAGACGTTTGATTTGAGGCAAGCCTTTTGGCCAATAATCTAAATAATGAAGGGATGCCCTCAAAAGTGCGACAAACGTCAGCTCTGTTTTATTTAAAACTTTGTTATAAAAGTCATTATAATATATGGGATGCAAATGAAAATCATAAATAAGCCTCAGATCGTGTTTTGCGAGGCTCTCCCACTACAGGCTCTGTTCTGTATAAGGCTTTGCATCTGATTTTGACGGAACAACTAACACGACTACACCACTAACCACTACACGACCGCACAACCAATTGAATGACCAAACCGTTGCTTAATGCAGACCAGAGTAGACCAGACGACACAGTCTTACTGTTCACTAAATTTAGCGAAAACCAAAGCTAATGAATCCGCCAGACATTAGCCCTGTTATGATTGTAAGCCTTTATACTCTGTTCTCAGCTCTGACCTGCAGTGGTATAGCACTGGCAGAGCTCTGGCATTGCTTTATCCCCGCTTTTTGCGCCTCACTTACGCTACAAAGACTTACTTGAGATGAGATGATTCCACTACTGAACTAAACTTTGATTGTGGATATCGTATACAATACACGCAACAAGAATTCCCGACTTATTCACTCTCTTCTCAGTTAACTAAAAAAATATTCTCAACTACACGACTGACCCATTCTTCAGATATCTCTATAGATTGTGACAATCCTTTGATACAACTCTGAAACATACGCTTCAAAAATAAATACTTCTTAACATTGTTTTTATAGCTTTAGTTTGAAAAAGCTTTAAAACCAATACATTTTTGTTCCCAATCTTTTTTCTTTTGGAGAGAGAGAGAGAGAGAGAGAGAGAGAGAGAGAGAGAGAGAGAGAGAGAGAGAGAGAGAGTAATTTTAATGGAGAGAATATAATTTAAAGATAGAGTGGAATGTGTGCCCAATATGTGTATATTGTATTCATATGACAAAAAGGGAAAACGTTGAGAGAATTTAAATATTAGAGCACTGGGTATACATTGGGAGTGATTTCCACGAAATTATTCGACATTTGTTTTCATTGTGGAGAACATTGTCTGTCAAATCGTATGCCTAATAGAGTGAAACAACGATTTCAAAGGACAGACAATCGTCAACATTAATGACTAAAAGAAGAATATATTCCTCATTCGGTACTAAAAATACCAAAAATTCCATATATTATAAGACTATTGGTTCTGAATGTCAACTGAATTACATTTGCTGTGAACTGTCCTCTAATTATATGACCGATATTTTCATGCGCTTTAATGAGAGTAAGAGAGCTATTAATTAAAACAATGTTAAGCTAATTGTGATTCTCATTAATATTCTGAGCGCATAACTTAAAGCACTTACTTTATAATAACTGTTTTAAATGCATCGAAACATCACATAAATTGGAAAAAGAAAAAAATGCCCAGATAACTTTTGTTTTAAAACTTTTATTCCCCTGATTTACAAAAATAAAATTAATCGATTCAATCAAAAGAGTGGGATATCTCTCCCCTATTCTGTATTCCTGTTTGCTTAGTCTTATTTTTACATAAATGTAGATTAATAAAAATATTTTAATAAACACTTCCTTGTTTAATTATTTGCCTTGATACTTTCTTTTTTCAAGATTTGATTAATTGTGTTGAAAATTAAGGAAAGGAAATAAAATTAATGAATATTGCGATCAATTTGATAAATAGTATCGAAAGGTTGAGTGCAACAAATAATAAACGACTTATATAAGGAAAAATCAGATGTTCCTGCTCAGTTTAATATAGTTGACAATTTTTATATTCTTTTCTTCTAATTATTGACATTTCTATTATATAAGTGAATATTTTCTACACATTTGACAAATTATTGCGACAATATTTGTTGAAAAGAGTCGATTCGACATCTATTGCATGTCTGACCAGAAAAAGGATGGCTCGACTGCATGATAATAGCCCTGGGTCATTTCTAGACATTAACATCATATAAATATTGTATCAAAAGAAAAAATGGCGAAAAGAATATCCAAAAGAAGAGAGAGAGAGAGAGAGAGAGAGAGAGAGAGAGAGAGAGAGAGATTTGTGCCTCAATTGACGCTTAATATTGACGAAGCCGTCGGATATTTGGCTAAATGGCAGAGAATATAAAGAGAATTATGTTCGGGTCAAACATTTACTGCAATAATGAAGACATAAACAATAAGTCCACAATTCTTTTGGAAAGTGAATCGATTTTCTTTCAATAATATTCTTCGACATAAATATTTCATCTGTTAGTGAAAAATCCCTTTTTATTTATCGATACTTCAAAACACGGGATAAAGAGAGTGTTTGGCTGCCATTCCCTTTTGAATATCGATACCATTATAGCTAAATAAGTTATATATATATATAGATATATCTGATTCATATGAGAGTAAAGTGCTATTCTGTGTTCATCAAAATAGTGAACAGTATTTCTTAGTGCAGGTGCTGATGGAAATGCATACCATTTCTTATTCATTCTAATGAGGGACTAATACAGACAAAAACTGTTTTCAAATTACTGCCAAAATGAATGTTTCGTGTTTTTCATCCCTCTATCCATTGGTGGCCTCCAAATAGACAAACAGGCGTTAAGTATATCCTCCATTCGATACAACATTTGACTGACGGTATCGCTCGGTCTAAATATGACACATTCACTAATTGCTCGTTAACTCACATGAATTCAATTTACATGTGCTATAAATACAACGCATCTCTGATTAATTTTCAATTTTTTCTTCACATATATTAAATTTCAACAAAAATAAGTTTTGATTTAATGGGAAGCCATAGAAAAACACAACTTTTGTTCTGTTTGTTTCCAAACTCTTTCCAAGTTTTCTAAGAGTTACAACTCTTTCAACAAAATAATTGAATTCTCAAAGAGTTTTCCAATGATTCAAAACTTTAATCAAACTCTTATTAAGTATTTAATAAAAAAAACAAATAATATTAAATAATGGGAACAACTGTTAATTTTCCAATAACTCAAACCAATAGATAATTTGAATTTCTCGTAATAAATTTGTCATATCCTGCAGATCCTATAATCCGCATTCAATATCCTTCACTTTTATTCTTTAATCTCTCTCTCTCTCTCTCTCTCTCTCTCTCTCTCTCTC
>JAQGBD010000584.1:0-27188 GCA_034698165.1 Punctoribates punctum | reverse complement strand
CATTTTTATCTTGTTAATTATTCAAGTTTAAAGTGGGTTTGGCCTAATAATCGGCCAATGTACAGGCGGAAGGTTAACAACAAAGTTTGGTTTTATTCAAAAATTTTAATAATAAAATACTTGTCTTATGGCCTTTCAATGCGATATTTAAATTGAATTTTCAATTGTTTTGATTTCCTCTGGATTTTTGTCATTCACTTCACGCGAAGATATTATTATAAGACTCAGTAATCTGAAGACAGACATCCAGTTTTGAGGTGATTTAGGCCAATGACCTTAATATTAGTGTAGTGCCAATGGTGTGCCTGCTCAATTTAGTAGAACAACCTTCAAAATAAAATGTGTTTATCCTTCTTTACAATTTAATTACATATTTTTATTGACTTTCTTATAAAAAATACTCTCATTTTTGCGGCGAATAATTCGCATATATTTGTAACCAATCGGTTGTCTTGTTTTCAAACAACTCTTCAGATTAGATGTAATTCTTTGCTTCACTGAAATTAATTTTTGAAAATTATTTTCATTTTTTCATAATTTAATTATTTTTTAATGAAATAAAAATTTTAAATATAATAATTTTAGAGAATTTCTTTTCATTTGTTTAACGGATCTCTAAAATTTAAATTACAGTCAATTCCAAAGATGTCCAACAGATGTGTGAATCCGTTTTACCACAGATTTCGGTTAAAAACAACTGATTATATAAAAGTTAGCAAGATTATTCCTGAAAATAATAGTAAAATTCTTAATTTTCTTTTAAAAAAGGTTGTTTTGGGGACAATATTTTTAGTGCCAATTCGTGTGATTCTTATGCTATTCCTCTTTATATTCACTTCAATGATAACAAAGTTTTCAAACTATTTATTAGAAGAATGGAAACTCGAAAAACAAGAAGAGATTAAGTGGAGGTAAGTCTTAGATGTTATTATGATTTGACCATGCTCACAACATTTGTTTTTACCAAATTTCCAGACGGTATTTGCAATCTTTTCCAGTATTATGTCTGCGAACCATGTTTTTCATCTCAGGTTTCCATAGAGTAAAAGTTGTCAACAAAGGTATGAAAAACACTTATTTGGCCACAAATGTAATCTTTGTTTTTATTTAAAGGCGGTCCCAATGATGACGAGGAGGCCCGTCTTATTGTCTCGGCTCCTCATACCTCTCCATTTGACATTTTGATGGGCATAAGCCTAAAGACGGTGCCCTCGTCTGTGGCACGACATGACTCCGTCGATATTCCGTTCTTCGGAAGTGAGTGATTCCCACAGAAATCGCCGAATCATTCGATTAATTGAAATAATTTCAGATATAATAAAACTGACGGACCCTGTCTTCGTTCAGAGAGACTCCAAGTCTTCCAAAGATAATGTTGTGAATAGTGTTCTTGATAAAATCAAATACGATAGAGTCGTTTTCTTTCCAGAAGGTAAGGTTCACAATTAATCTTGGCAGTAATCAATGAAAACTATCCTTTCAGGCACGTGTGCCAATCGACGGGCACTCTTGCAGTTTAAGCCAGGGGCTTTCAAGCTTGGCCTTCCATTCCAACCAATTCTTATTAGATATGATCAGGGTGAAGGTACTTATTCACATATATTTCTAATATTTACATATACTTTGGCTATATCTTGGTTATAATCTTGTACCATTTAACTTAGGTCCAGACTCACTCAGTTGGACTTGGGATGGCCCGCCTGTCTGGAAGTCCATTTGGTTAACACTGTGCCGATGGAGTACAGGAATAGAACTGACAAAACTTCCCGTCTATTATCCATCAGAAGAGGAGAAGAATGATCCGGATCTCTTTGCCAAAAATGTGTCGGAGCTCTTCTCCAAGGAATTGGGACTTCCTATACTCAATTACACATTCGATGACATCAGGTATCTCCAGTACAGGTATGTCCCGCTTTTGACGTTTAATTCAGTAAAAATATTCACAAAAATTAACTTTTCCTCAAAAGAGTGTTCAAAAGTCCGGTTTGTCTGAAGTTTTTGAAACTTTGCGATAAAATCTCAAATCAAACGAAAACAGAGACTGATTTGAAAATTAATAATAATTATCACTCAAACGGATCCGCGAATGGTGTCAATCAAGTGAATCACTTGCAGTCAAAAAGTAATTTAAAATCAGTTCAAATATTTTCATTAATTCTGAATAAATGCTAATTATTTTTCAGCTAAAAGTCAGATATTCTCAGAGAAAGTAATCGATTTAATCCGGGATATCCTCGAAAAGATTGAGGTCTGTGTTTACGCAAATAAGTCGCCCTAATTGAGCTTGTTTAATCAAATCATTTTACTTGAATAACAGCTGAATTCCCAAAAATCAATTCAAACGATTGAGGATTTGATTCTTTGGCTTAATTTGGATAAATGTCAGTTTACTTCGCAATTGATCCCATTAATAATGTTATGAATTATTCAAAATGTTTAGACCCAGAGTTGTGTAAATCCATAACATTAAAGGAATTACATAATTGTCTGCAAAACTCATGTGAAAAGTCAAATACAAGCCATTTAAAGGCTGTCCTCCAGTTATGTGATATGAGGTATGAATTGATATGAAAACTATTCTAAAATCTATAAAATTCACTCATTTTTCAAAAACTTTGCATTAATTCTCAAATTCTTAATCTTCGTAAATAGTGTACAAAGTTTTTGGAAGCGATTAGAAAATTGTTTCAATACATTAGCCAATACTCGAGTCAATGGTGAGAGTAATAGCATATCAAATGAGTCTTTTAAGTCACTCCTATGGCTGGCCTTCGGTATTGTCAATATTGACGATAAACTGCTGCCTATCGATAGTAAAATATCATTCGGTAAATATTTATACCAGAATTCGCCCAAAAGTTGATTCAATTCATCTCTTAATCCTATTTTCAGATGATTTCAAACTAATTCTTCGCAAGAATTTCATCGATTGTGTGGAAGAGAACGGCAGACAACTATTGGCAGAAGATTTCAATTGATTCAGAGCTATGTTTTCACAAAGAATTTCGTACAAAAACTCATCTTTTATCAAATTTTAATAATATTCTCAAATCAGTTGGAATTATATTCAAAATTGATTTATTTTTTTCAGTATTTTTCACTCAAAACCATTGGAGTCAAAGACTTACAATTAGTTTAATGTTTTATATTCGTAACTGTTTTTAATGAGATATTAATTTCAAATCTATTGAAACTTTCCAAGAATTTTAACAAATGTTTAGTTCATGTGATTTGAAATTATATATCAATGTTATCGATGTTATTGTTTTCTAAATATATTTTATTGAGAATTGAAATAATATTTTTTTAAACCAACTTTTTATAAAATCTAAACGAAGTGAATGTTATTTAGAAATAAAATTAATTTTATTTCAAGTCTTAACCAAATTAATGTTTAGCGCAGGTGATAGAAATTGAAAATTGTTCTAGTTCAAAGTGATTTCCAGCGTAGACGAGATGACAACAAAAACAACATAGATAATACTACAGGTTATGGCCACAGAGAAACCCAGTTTCCATTCGGTGACATTGAATGTGATAATCAACGCGAAGATTGTCACCAATAATGAGAATGTGGTGAATGGAAGCGCCGCGGAGTCGATGGGCACCGCAGTCGCCGCCAGATCAAAGGTTCCCCTCTCAAAGCACCAGATCAGCGATTTTAAGAGCCAGGGTACTCCCAAACAGAACAGAATATCGAATATGTTTGAGCCGATTGAGTTGCAAATCGCCATATCTGCCTGACTCGCCTTCTTCACCACCAATACACTAGATATTAGCTCAGGTACAGAAGTGCCCGCAGCCAACAGAGTCAGTCCCGACACAGTGTCAGGCAATCCAAATGTATATCCTTTTGAATAAAACACCAAATTTGTTGATTTCTAATAAATTGATTGGAAACTCATTATTCTTACCAATGATGGTAACCATCCAAACACTGAGATAAGTGAGTGCACCGATCCATACGATAGAGATGCCGAATGTGAACATAAAACTGCACCTGGTCGGCTTGGGCAAAGTGATCTTGAACAGCAGACTGAATGGAAAGAGAAATATTTTGCAGAAAGTGTTGCTTTCAATCCAATCGGTTTCGTCCTCGACGTCGACGTCTGCGAACACTATTCGCTTCATTGATCCACTTCTGGCTCTTTTGTATTCGGAAGCCGTCGAACGCATACTAACACTGAAGGTATTCCACTCCTGATGCGATTTTTCCAATTGGTCTTTCTTTTTGACCAAGGGGCTGGTTTCACCCTCTTCCTCTGCATCGTGCTGTGCCATTGAACTCTTGATAACATTCGAATACAATGTATTGAAGTACATAATCACCAGATAGACGACGAATAGGCCAATCATTATCAATGACTCGACCCTGGAGTTCATGTCAAACATATTTTACATTTCATTACAAACAGATTATATTTTGAATTAATTCTATAATTATATGAATCGATAAATTGTTGTTAAAAATTCAATGTTTATAAGACACGTGGGAACGATAATTCTATTTGTTTTGATGTGATCTAGATAATTCTTGTTTATAAAACTTCATATTTCGGTTATATTTATTCAATAATATGTCAAATGAATTGATTTATTTTCATTATCTTCATTCAGAATAAAACAATTTAAGTCATTTAAATAGCTTTAAGATGACCAAGGTCTATTCCCACGGTGAAACAAATTAATTTATCATTAGTTTATACAAAGATATGATTAAATTGATCCGATTTTGATGCCATTGTTTAAAATAAAAGGGTTTTTATTCTTTTTTCGTGAATAATCTGTTTTTCACCCTGGCATTTTTAAAATTTATGTTTAAGGAATAAAGGAGAGTATCAAAGCACTTGTCAACTGAACTAAACCTTCAATGAGGGGTACTTTGAAACTGTTTTGTCGTTTCTATTTATTTATTTAATTTCGATAACATTTTCATCAAATGTCGAACTCATGGCTTCCTTTCCATTCATGAGTCCCTCATTTGAATTAATAGTAATTATCGATAAAATCAAATACTTCTCGAACTTTGGCCTTAAATTTTAAGCCCTGAGTCTAATGACGACTTTTCTAACTATCGGAATCTGTTATTAGCTAGGTAGGTTTAAGATAGGGATTAAAATAGTTATCATTGCACTGGACTATCAGTGCATTGCTTTATCATTCATTTGAAGTGTGGTATTAATCAGAAAATCAAGCAATAATTTGTACTCACCAATCGACCATGTTATCTTTGAGACACAGGATTAATGTAATTATGGTTAATATGTAGAATATTGAGTCCCTAAGAATGGGAAAGCGACTGATTTGCGGCGTCTTTGGACAGTAAGCCATAACTGCGAAACCACAGGCGGCAGGGATTACAATCAGATTGAAAACGGCTGTCCCTAAGATAGTGCCGACACCGATATCATCCTGCGATACAAAAACACCGATAATGCTGGTGAACAGCTCCGGAGCAGATGTGCCGATGGCCATGAATGTGGCCCCAGCGATGTCCGGCGGCAGTGATAGGACTAAAACAATTCAGATTATTATTCAGTGATTTTTCGTATCAATTGTTTTCACTCAAATCGATTAAAACATAATTGTATTGCAATTCATTGCAATTCTAAATCAGTTTTTTATTTGAATTCCTATAAATATTTGCATTGGAATTGGGGTTAAACACTTCAAAAATGATCTTATCTTAAATTAAGCTATCAGTACTTGCTCATTCAATGGAATTTAGTAGGAAAACAGCTTATAATTAAATATTAACCATTATTCGTATAATTGAAAAAATGAGTTGAGACATTTTTATATATGTAATATCAAGGAAATCTAATTCGTTGATGAAATCGAACCTCGATTATTGTCTTATGCTTTGTGTCTAATCATTAATCAATGTTTTTATGTTGACATTTATGTTGACTTACTATCGCTGATGATTTCAAGCGCCGGCAGGAAGTATAGGTCGCAAACAATGCCAAGACCAAGACAAAAGTAAGCTAGCAGAAATATATGAACGACGACACCACCATTATTTCTGAACTACAATTATCATGAATTAGTTTTGAGCTTCTTAATTGAACATGGTGCTATATTTCATACCCATTCTGGCATTATGTCTGGAGGAAAGTTATCAAATGCATGGTGAGTTGCATTCGTAACATTGAGCCAAGAATTATTTCCATAGATTTCACCAAGGGTCAAATCAGCATTAATTCTTGTGCCATTAGTAAGGGATGATCCAGTTAAGTTCTGGCCAGTGATCAGGTGAATCCGGGTTCCATTGCTATCCAATTGTGGTATTTTAGTTGACTGTATTTCATACGCTTCCGAACCATTGCCAGAGCGGACTGTGCTCTGAGAGCTTACATTTGCAACGAAAATGCCAGCGGCGAAATAAATGAACAGGAACAACAGTAGTCGAAGGGAAAGTTGTACCATCACTTGTAGGACACGACCAGTGGAACCGATGGTCTAATCTTTTGATTGAATGTTATTTACAAATAAGAAACGATTGAATCGATTCACTCTTCAGTCGTCAACGACTATATCAGTAATGATTTGTTTCATTCGTAAGGCTTTGCTTTTGAGCTCTGCTTTGGATATGTTTTTTGGCGAATCTCTTCAAACAGTGATTAGATATGAGATATGAGACACTTCTCCTCAATTCATGATTTCATTTAAAGCGCATTTCAAGTGTTTTTTGGAAGTCTTTATTTTTCACATCAAATTACTCCCATTTCATTGAAGACTCCGCTCATTTATCTAAGATTTGAGCAAGCAAATCAAGCGTAATCATTGATTCATAATCTCTGGCTTAAAGATGCTTGCTTGAAACTAAAAATTAGATAATGGGAATCAATACTATCTTTTATAATTCATTAATTAATGATTTGTTTTAAATAGTTTCAATTTGAAGCTAGATCATTACAAAATAATCAAGAGAGCGTTTGATACATTACTAGAATCTGATATCTATTAAATATAAATGTTTTGCCCATATTTTCATTTGAATACATTGTTTATTAATAAATTAGCGAGCAATTAAAAATAGTTATAATCTCTTATAAATAGGACCTTGATTATTAAATTGATAAGATCAATGATTTGAATGTGCGTCACCGCACGTAACAAGGTAACTTGTCTAAAATCTTTTCAAGGAAAATAAATCACAAAAGTTTCCAAGATAAGTAAATTAAATGATATGTCTTTCATTCATCATTTGAAATAATAAACATATAATATATTTAGAAAATATTCACTTTATTTCAGCAAATTTACATATATTGATGTCATGACATAAGTTATGAGCTAGGTGAATACCCAATCTTTACAGAATGCAGATTTGGAAAAAATTGCGGAGAGATCAGAATATTGTCATTTGAAATGACCTTTTTCAATTTACATTTTACAGCATTTTTTAAGTGAGCAAAGATTTGACTTTAGTTAAGTTCACTCAACACAAGAATACTGATTAAAGTTTATAAATGCGATCAATCGAGTGATTAATATTCTGAACTCACCTAAAGTTAATTAACATAAGATTTTTTGGCAACTTTTCCAAGATTAGATACTATTATTTCCCAAAAGACTGATTCTTCCGAAACCATTTTCTCTGCTGTCTTGTGATGATTCGGGTGAAATTTTATTGCTAAAGAGAGTGAGCTTGCACCAAATTCGACTTTTGTTTGAAGTGTCGCATCTAGATCGTTTTCTATGAAAAAGTTTGCAAACAACTTTCCACTGTAAAAAATCACTTAATTAGACTTACATTAAACTTGATTCTATTTACTAGAACATTCAATCTTGGTTAATTTCCGATTTTGATGACAAATACAAATAAATAAAATTTAATAAAACAAAACTGAATATTTTATTAATCATTACTGATCAGTGATGATCAGTGATCAAGGTTATGATTAACTTTGAGATAATACAGGAAAGATAGAGGTCATTTTTTCAAAGATTCAGGAGAGGAAAGGGAGAGATTCCCAAAATCACTTTTTGACCAAAATTCAGGTTTTTTGTCACTTTTGAAAATGAGAGTTTTCTAAGTTTCTCCTTGGTCCAACCATAAAAGCGACAAATATGATGTAAAAAGTTCATCGTATTTCTTTACAATGAATTTGTATTCTTGATAATTTGTATTTCTAGAGATTGCCTTGTTCAACTCCCTTTGGTGGGATCAAAAAGAGATATTTAAAGCCCCATTAAAAATATGCAAAGTTTTGTTTACTTTTAATAATTATAATATTTCACCTTGCATATTTCTAATGGCAGCTTAAACGCAAGTTTTTTGGCATTAAGAAATGAAGTTGAACATGGAAATCTCTGATTTAAACATGCTAATATCTATTTTTGAAATCTCAAAAAAGAAAACATGTTTTCAAAATTTAACTCTGAAATAAAACTGACGCAAATAAACAGGATACAGTGAATAGATAAAAATCTATACTAAATTATAGACTATGGAATATGAGATCTAGCAAGAGCATATAGAAAAAAATTGTCTTACTTTGAAATTTTTAGACATAACACAATAGATGATTGGATTCACAAAACTGTTGGCTTAATTCAAAAACAAGAATTATTAGCAATTTTTCATCCCTTCAACACAATGAGTGAACAGACCTGCCGATAGCCAGTGACATAAGAAAAATGTGCAGGTATACACATAGTAATAGGCTTTGGAATAATATATGCGTTCGCTGTTGAACACCCAGAATATCAAATTGAAGAGCTGTAGCGGAAACCAACAAATGGCGAACGCTTTCAATCAAACAAATTCAGTGAATAGATTAGCAATACTTTAAATGCCAAGATCATTTAATGACTTATGGCTTACCAGTAATTAAGATTATTATTATCTTTATTAGCTAGATTCAAAAAGAAATTTCAATTAAATTTGACAAAAACTTAAAAATAATATTTTCCTTATAGTGTATAAAATTAATTAACTCTAAAAATGCGAAAATTTTCCGTAATTTTAAAATTAATAATCTGATGATCTGAGACTAACCTTGATTGTTTGTAAATTCTGTGCCTGATCCCGGCGCTGGTCTGTATTGCCTGGTGCTTTTCGTTTGAACATTCTATAGGCAATCGATCCGTAGAGGAATACCAACAAAATCAATGGTATAATGAAAAACAGTTTAAACACAATAATTGTGTAAATTTTAGAGGACAGGTCTCCGGCCCACCGCTCTTGACACGCATGATAAGTTAGATTGCCATAGGAAAACTCCACAACTCTTGCTTGGTATAAAAGTGGACTTGCCAATAACATTCCAGTAATCCAGATACTTAATAGAATCTTGTTCGTTTGCTCCTCCAATAATGTAATGGTGGAGAAGGGGTTCATCACCGCTACATATCTGACCGAAAAAAGTTGGTTCTAAGCTCTAAAAGACATTTTTATAAGTCATACCTCCAGAAGCCAATGGCCACTAATATGTAAATATTGACGAATACTGTGGTAGTGCTCACAAAGTTATAAATGGGACACATTATGGGTGAGAACATCCACCGGCCATACATGAAGTCGGTGTAAACCAACATAATTGAGAGGGATATCAATATATCGACAAACGCTAAGTTCGACAAATACTTCTTCATCTCTACAGACATGCCTTTGGTCTTCAGAATCACAGTTAAGGCAAATATATTCAAAAGGAATGCCATAACTGCTGTCAACGTATAGATTATGTCCAGAACCGTTCGGTAAGGGTTTTCCAGTGCCTCCAAAGGGGGCAAAAATGTACTCAAATTAAGTTTGATCTGTTGAGAGAAGTCGTCGTAGACTTTGGGATCCATTTCCACAATA
This sequence comes from Punctoribates punctum, assembly GCA_034698165.1. Lineage (NCBI taxonomy): Eukaryota > Metazoa > Arthropoda > Arachnida > Sarcoptiformes > Punctoribatidae > Punctoribates > Punctoribates punctum. The sequence goes on along the minus strand of JAQGBD010000584.1, from coordinate 17,377 downwards.
CTATACTTTACGAGAATTTGTTTAATAATATTATTATAAAGACATTAATTATTTGCAAGGATAGGCATCACTTTCCCATTGATTCTGATGATAACTCGATGACAAATGACAATCCTGACTTGCTTACCAATGTTCAAGTATAATTTATGCAAATTAGCTAGATTCAAGGCGAACAACAGTGAGTCTTTAGCGCGAGTTTGTTTCAATTGTGCGCAATGCGGAAAAACAGGGCAATAAAGTTATTAAGCGCGATAGTTATCTAGATAAAATTCATTCAAATTCGATTATCACTTAAAACAGTTCATTGGATAAGAAAATCGACCAAAAATGTTGTCCGCATTACTTCTGTTGTCATTGATATCCACCTATTCAGGGGTTAAGTCAGAGGATGAGAGGGATCTGGAATACGTTCGGGACCCATACGCCGGCCTCGAACCTGAAGTGGAAGGGACTCACGATTATATTTATATCAATGAGAGCACAACCTGTAATACCTGTGCCATCAATATTTACGGCACTATTTTAAAACTGTGACTCTCTTTCAGTGGGTTTTATCGACGAAGGCTTTGAAGGTTCGGGTTTTCCGGATATCAATTTCGACCCAAACATAAAGCCGGGCGACAATCCACCCGAACAAGAAGTCCTCGGAGAGTCGACGAAGAAAGGCGCGGACGCCTCATTCTGGTTCTATCTGATCGTCTGTATCCTCGCCAGCATAGGTCTCATCATTTTCGGCGTTTTTATTGTCTTCGATTTGTCCAAAAAGGGCAGTAAGAAGAGCGAAGACAGAGAAAAGTATATAACAGAAAAGCACAAAGACTTGGATCAGGTCGGTATGGATAAGCCCAGCGTCACCGCCAATGCAAGTGCCAGAAACACCGGCGCCAGTGCCACGAGCACTACCACCACCGGAAAGAGTCAGTTGCAGAAGTCGTCGTCGAAGATGTCAGGAAAGTCGGGAAATGTGAAGTCTACGAGGAGTCCATTGTCTTCATCAAAATCTAGTGTGAAGAGCAGTCAAAAGCCCGGTCCCACCGAATCCAAACCAAAAGTATCCGGCAAAAGCGAGCCCAGCAAAAAGACTCTGTCCGGTGCTTAACCTCTTTTCTCAGATATTGTTCACAAATTGATTACAAATTCTTTTGTTTTTATTCTGAAATATTTGTATAAAATTGTAAATTAAATTTGAAACTCAATAAAAATATTTAAAATGTTATTTAATTAATAATTGTTTTTGAAATAAAAGTATCGATTTATTAAAATAATGGACTCCGGAGTCCGAACATAACCACAGAACTGATTACTTCAAGATTGATGGTAAGGATGTCTTCGAATATATAAATCAAAAAGAGTGTCATTTCATTGACTTTAATTCATAATAAAATTTATTTAAAATAAAATTTTGATAAAAATAAGAATTTTTAGAAAAAGAGTCTTCAATTAGTTTTTAAAGGACCGAACGCTGGCTGTGGAAGGGCTGGCATTACTGTCGGCACTGCCATTCACATTCATAGCACCGCCCATCGGTTTCGTTGGTTCGTGGTATGACCTCATACTGATTGAGGACGGACTTTGAGAATCTAGTTTCTTGTCTTGAGGGTTGTTGTCGTGTCCCGACCTCATACTCATACTGGAAGGGGAGTCGCCCAAAACAATGCCTTTTTTACCTCCTGTAGTAGATCCCGTTCCCCCATCAATAGTGCTGAGCTCATCCCCTTTATTCCGTCCTAAGGAGAGGTAACAAATTACAAAATCGTTGAATTCGTGTAAATTAAAGAGTAGTATAAATACTTCTGATATAAACGAGAATACAAATGAAGGAAAAGACAATCAGAAGAATAACGAAGAGTAAAATAAATAACAAAATCAAAAACAAGACGTAATCGTCTCCTTCCTTGTCGTCGACGATCTCACCCTCAGGTTTACTTCCATTTGTGGAGGTCTCAGTTGTTTCAATCGGAGTTTGTGTACTTGGTGATTCTGAGATGCTGGCAGTTGTTTCCGTAGGCGAAGAAGTGGTAGTTGTTGTCTCTTCACTTGGAGTTGTCGTCGGTTCGGTAGTGGATGTTGTGGTCGGAGTTGTGGTCGAAGTTGTTGTTGGAGTTGGCGTCGAAGGAGTTGTTGGTCTAGTCGTCGGTTCAGTGGTTGGACTTGTAGTCGGAGTAGTTGGTGGTAGTGTCACCGGTGGAACTGGTGGCACACTTGGTGTTACCTTCTCGTAACAGTTGAAGAACTCTCGCGCGTCCAAATCCTGCGAAAAATGAGAATTTGAATCTAGGTTAACTAGTTTTCATATCAGGATTACAATATCGGTGACTCTGAAAACAAGTTGTCCGTCCCTCTCCTCTGCAAAGATCTGGTGTGAAATTTTGGGCATATATTGGGGGTCGTTATCAATAGAATATATGTTTTCTTTGATAAAGAAGGCAGAGTTCAATACGTGGGCATTCCCTTCAATACCGGTTTCCTTCCATTCGGATAGAGTTCCGTCGGGACTGAGCTTTCTGTACAAGAAATACCGGCCCACTTCGGTGAAGTACTTGAGGTTGAAGGTGTTTAGCCAGGGAAAATATACAAATCCGTTGATATAACTAGAATTGGATTCCAAGGTGACCATCGATTCGGGGAAAAAGCCATAGAATAGAGCGTCTAAACTGAACTCTTCCTCTCCATTACGAAGGATCCAATCCCTGGGTAATTGTTCGCCATTGAGTTTCACAAAACTTCCATCGCTTTGAAGACGAAATGTTCCGAACTTATGATAACTTCTCAGATCTTTTCTGCCGATGATTATCACCAAATTGGATACTTCTGGCGGACATTCATCGCACAGAACAGTGGCCACAAACTCAACAATAGGAAAACCGGGGAACAAATCGGAAGCCATTATCGGGTCATTCAATACCATTTCAGTTTGAATGTCATAAACCCAAAGTTTGGAGGCATTGGTCCCGACTCTGATATAGACTTTGTCTCCTATCGTGAATATGGACTGCAGTCGATTGACCTCATATTCGTTGTACAATTTGGAAGTGCAGTATAAGGCGGTGCTGTTCATACACTGTACCAATGTCTGAAAATATACCAAGACTAAAATTCTTAGTAAAAACATTTTCAAAATTAATTTCCAATTTGTTTATTCAATCAATAATATCGTAATCTCGTTAATAAATTTGGAAATGAATCAAGATAATCTCTAATTTCAACAATGGTTGCAATATGCATGCTCAAATTGAGTTACCAAATTATTTATATTGAGACATCACTTAAATCATTTTATAAATTATAACAAAAATCAATTGCTTAGTGATTTCCAATAGATTTGCTGCCTTTGACACCCTTTCCCACATTCCTAAAGCCGCTGTTCTCTTACTTCCATTGCTGTTAATGCAATTCCCAATCATTTGTATTCTGAACTCTAATCAGTAAAAGTCTCTGAAATAGTGCTCCAAAAAGTCTAAGTTTCTGTACAATATTGGGTCCTCTCATTGATGGCCTCAATTATGTCCCCCCGATTTGGTATCTGTTCCGACCACTCCAAACCTGGCCAGAGTTTTGCTGTCACCATATTTTGATCCCTCACAATATCATTAAAAATTTCTGTATTATCAACCAAATAACTGATCCCAGGCTTATGTTGATTATGAAGTTTTCCAGTTTTCATCATTAGTTCTTAAAAATCTAAAAATAAAAAATTGAAAAAATTGCAACTTTTTTTTGCTTTTGAATGCAATTTCAATATCTGTCAATATTTAAACATGGTACTTTGTTTACATCAGGTATTTTTCAGCTGAGAATCACAAAATGAAGTATTGAATTTCATACACCAAATGGGATCAAAATCAATAACATTTTGGATTAAATCACTTCAACTCTGAATTTAGTAAATAAACCAAGATTACAAAACTTCAGTTTTCATTGAAATCGGTATCAAATAATGAACGGAACTAATGCCTCGCAATTGTATTTCGGGAGTCAGTTATTCAGACCCTTATCTGAATACTCAGGACTGCCTTTAGATCAGGTATGGCCTCAATTCAAAATGATTCAAATGAGATGATTTAACTTTCATTGTGTTCTAGTTAAATTTTATAATAGCTCAGTTATTTTGCCTTATAATGGCTGTGATCTTCAGAATAGTATTGTCGCACAGAGAGGTGTCGACCACTTTAAGACATTACACATCACTGACAATAGGGCTTATTATTGGACACTTCTTTATTGGACAGTAATTGCTTTCAAGTAATTCATAAATTTAATCATTAATTGGAAGTCGTTTACAGACAAATATACCATTTGTTGGTTTTGACGACACTCTCATACTTTGCGATATTGGTTTCCAAACCAAATATCGTTCAGAAAGTGGTCTTATTTGTGGCGCTCAGCCATCTCTCATATTTGCATTTATTACGACTACTCAGCGGTAATACTGTCTTCATAATGGATGTTACAGCGTCAGTAATCATGCTAAATTTTGTACCATGCTAATCTTACGAAAAGATAATATGTTGTATCTCAAGTCCACTTATGGTTGCCGTACAGAGGGTTACAAACGTTGCCTTCAGTCTCAACGATGGCTTAACTAAATCAGAGAAACAATTGAGTGAAGAACAGATTCGATACGCCATAAGGTAAGCATTGATCAGTTTAAAAATGATCCAGGCATTAACCATTGAAATTGGTAAAAAGGAAAAGGCCAACTTTTCTTGAATTCTTCAGCTATTTATTCCAATTCCCGTCACTGATATGCGGTCCCCTAGTCTTCTACAACGACTACATTGAGTTCATTAATGGAAATAATTTTGAGCGACACCTCAAAAGCCGTAGTGAACTGCCATCACCTCAGGTCTGTATTCCATCACATTTTAAATGATTTTTCTAAAAATTGATTCAAATGAAGCGGACAGTCATTAAAAAACTTTTGGTCTGCATTCTGTTCGGAGGACTGTTCTTTGCAATTGAGCCCATATTCCCGGGGACTCACCTCAGAGGTAATTACAATCAAATGATTCGGTATTTAATTCTAATTTAATTTCAAAAGATCCCCACTTTTTGTACGAAAAGTCATTCTTCTCGAAGCTATGGTTTATTCTGTGCCTCACATCTGTTTGCCGTTTTAAATATTACTTGGGTTTTATGCTAGGTGAACTTCTTTGCAACGCCAGTGGACTCGGTTTTGATGGATTCACATCTGATGGCCGCCCAGTTTGGGATCTAATGTCAAGCGTCGATGTCTTTGGATTTGAGGTAATTCTTTTGCCCATTTATTCTCTATTCTTGACTTATTCTGTGCTCAGAACGCCTTAAATATTAGGACATCTTTCGAGAGTTGGAATAAAAAGACTCAGATATGGTTTAGAAGGACAGCATATGACAGAAGTGAAAGACATAAACTGCTTCTCACGTATCTGTTGTCATCAGTTTGGCATGGGTATATCAATATATGATCTAGTTCAATTATAAATCAATTTTGAAATTTAACTATTGGAAAGGTTGTTCCCCGGGTATTATTTGACGTTTTTCTCGTTCGCCTTCTTCACAGTGGCCTCGCGTACTGTTCGGCACAGTCTTCGCCACCGATTCCAAGAACGAGGGAAAGCCATGGCTTTCATATACGACTGCATCACTTTTATTACCACCAAAATAATTATGGCTTATATGGTGTTCCCCTTTATTCTGTTGGAATTTTGGCCATCAATTGAAGTGTATAAACAGCTATACTTTTTCGGGCATATCCTCGGATTAGTGGCCATTTTTATTCTTCCAAAATTATTACCACCGAAGCCAATGTTGAGCCGTAAATTGAAAATTCACCAAGATTAAATATTTTCAAATATTTCAAAGGAGTTATTCAAAAACATTGAAAAATAGGATAACATAAGACCAGGCTTACCCAGGGGGGGTATAGCCCGGCATACCCCCCCTGAGGCCGAAAATTTTGGAAATACCCCCCCTGAAATTTTGTCGGCGAATTAAATAGATCAATTTTATTTTTCATAAACTGTAATTTTTTAATCAAAGCTAAATAAGTATATTATCAAGTTCAGGTAGGTTTAAATATTGGGGACCCCATCTTCGAGAACGGGGGGGGGGAAGCGAGAGAGAGAAGGAAAAGAGAAAGACACAGTTTCTTTCATTTATAGAGATAAACTAGGTCAGGTCTATTCCCAATCTCGACCACTACCAATTTTTGTAATAGGATTTGATTGTGAAAGAGGTTTGAATTGACCTTGCCAGTTCGATTAGAAAAGTGGATTTAATCTCATGTGAATCCTGTCGGCACATCATTTTGAATCAGAAAAAGCAATTCAATGGGAGGTCGCGAACGGGCCGTTACAGCCCTAAGCCCTAGAACAACCTGAACACTGTGCTTGGTCAGTTTGATTCACACATATCTGCTAGTTTCAAAAAATTTGTTGGTAAAGAATTTGATAATTAGCGAAAATATAAAACAATTTTTGATTTCTATTTTTAATTTTTGTTTATCGGTATATCATATTTGACTGCATTACTGATATCCACCAACTTTTCAATGCACTCAAACGTGGGGTACATTTGCCTCAAAATATTTGGAGAAATATTACACTATTTAAAGCGATGATTGAGAACAAGAAAATCGGTGTTTATTTACGGATTGGCTTTAGTTATGAAAATGTGATTCAATTAAAAACATTTCAAACAATTAATTGAAAACCAAATAAATCGGGAAAACAATGGCAACGATTCGTCTGTTGTTTGGACTGACAAACAATACATTGGCGAAGAAGTCATGTAAAACAGTGATGCGATACTCGGCGGCCACTCTTTGGTCGTCATCAGCGCCGGTATGGACCCCAAGACTTGTGCCAAAGCTGTTGACTCAGACGCTGGCCGTCGGCGTTAATAACCAGCCACTGGTTCGGCGGCCAATGAGTTATGTAAGTAATATAAAGCGGTTTTCTGGCCGTTACCGACAAACCGGACGTCTGGTGGCCATCGGTGTGGCCATCGGTTCGGCGGTTCTCCTGTTTGAGAAACTGTATGAATATGTGACCAAAAATATTAGATCAAAACGTCACTTGTCTTCGGCCTCAAAGCTCTTAGTGGCAGAAGAAGTGCCACAAATTAGTCCCACAAGAATTGTGAGTAATTAATAATTGGTTAATAATAGTTAATAATTATCAGTCACTGAATGTAATGACAATCAAAAGAGCTTTCAATTCAATTATTTTTTTGTGTTTTGTATGAAATCCTTTCCTTTTCTTCGTTTGACCGCAAAATTAGGACCAATTGTTCGCCATTTTAGACCTCATTTTCTCTGAATATTTAATTTAATTTATGACTAAATTAATGTGTTTTATGACAGCCATAGGAACAGACGTTTTTACAATTTGTGGGACAAAACCAATCGTTAATTATTTTGATTAATTGTATTAACAAATAATTAATATATTGACTAAAAAAATATATGTTTGGAAACTGTCGTCGGTTTCGGCCAAAAATATTAATTTGGGTCAAAATTCTGGTACTCCCGGTCCTAATTTGACGGTCCCTCAACTCAAACGCATGTGACTAACCAGTGATGTTCAAAGACTAACCTACAGACTAACCTTGGATACTTTTTCACTAATCATTGCACTTTTGATCCATATCTTGCATTACACCAATTGATTGTTGTCTTTGGTTTATGGCATTCCATACAAACATTTCCTCCAATTCCACAAAATCGACAAAAATATAGAAATTAATTAATAAACTTTTTCTTTCCTTTAATTGTCGATCAGGTGTCAGGTCCTACAGATTTAGGGCTGGGTTTAACACTATTCCAGTACCAGTCCTGTCCCTTCTGTTGCAAAGTGAGAGCGTTTCTCGACTATTACGGAATACCCTATAATGTAGTGGAAGTGAATCCAGTCCTAAGACAACAGTTGAAGTTCTCTAAGTATAGAAAAGTACCGATTCTTTTGATTCGAACCAAAGGAGACGAAGAAGTTTTGGTTAGTATTCAAATATATTTCAGATTTTCATTGAAATCAATTAATTTAATGATTGATTCAATCGATTAGCAAATTAACGACTCGACGACAATAGTGTCGGCTCTGTCCTCATATTTAATTAGTCGTAAGCCAGAGAGTGATCACAAGGAAGAGCCGATCACTTCAATAGCCGACTGGTATAAGGAGAAGGAAGTGGTCAATGAGGAGGGCCTCAAAAGAGATGAGATCGTTAACAGATATTTCCTGATGTTTGGCGACTTAGGAAAGGAACAGCGCCAACAAATTGAGCCCTCCATCGCTGAGGAACGCAATTGGAGGCGTTGGGCAGACGACTACTTAGTGCACACCCTTTCCCCTAATATCTACAGAACAATGAATGAATCGATGCGTTCGTTTCAATACTTCTCCAAAATCGGTGAATGGGATAAGAATTTTGCGGTTTGGGAAAAATATCTCTGCATTTATATGGGATCGGGTGCTATGTATTTGATTGGAAAGAAGCTCAAGAAGAAGCACAGACTCGATGAAGACGTCAGAAACTCATTATACAACTCCTGTAGGCATTGGCTCAAAGCTATCGGCAAAGATCGCAAGTTTATGGGCGGAGACAGACCTAATTTGGCGGATCTGGTCAGTAGTTTACACAAAATTTGTTAGACTTCTTTAGTTTCAACTAATTTCCACCCTTTCCTTCACATTTTAGTCCGTTTACGGAGTTTTGAATTCAATCGAAGGCTGCGATGCGTTCAAAGATTTGATAGAAAAGACTAAAGTCGGGAATTGGTATTATTCTGTGCAGGCATTGGTCAAAAACAAAGCCGGTGCTCAGGACCTGACGTATTTCAAGTCATAGTTTGGACTAAAACTCGTTATTTTGTAAAATCAATGATAATTTCGATTAGATTTTGACTCAAATCCAGTTTATAATCATTTTTTGATTTTAAAAATCATTTTTAGAGAAATAAAATAACTTTTAATTTATTAATTAATCTTTGGATCAAATGATTTGATTACATGACTTGAGCCCCGACTCTATGCCCTGTGCCCTAAGCGGGCAGTTTATCCAACACATAATTAGTGACTTCGAAGAGATAGTAGTATTTGTCGACCACTTGTTTCTTGAGTTTCTCGTTTTGACAAAACGGGTACATCTTTTGACAACTGGCACAGGAATAGCCGGCCCCCAGTTCTCGTCCCTTTTCTATGGCCTCCAAGACATAAGTGACGTAATAGTCGTCCGTCGGATAGGTATCGAAGTAACTGTTGGCCACTTTATTCACTTCGTCATTGCAAGTGATTTCGCACATCACTTGTGCCGTGCATTCCGTCAAATCGTTTTGATAGCCTTTCAAAGAGTAAAACAAATTAAATTATAAATTAATGTAAGCAAGGTAGTCCGGTTCGCTTTTCTTATTCAGGAGTAGAATAGAATAGATAACTCAAAGGACAGAATAAAGTATTCTTGAAAATTTAGCTCAAATGTTGCCAATTAACAATGGCTATTGTCTAAGAATATACCTTGCTCATTACATATTTGAGTAATGTTTTAATTTCAGAGCAAAGTTAATGATTAAAATAAAAAGAGTATTGATTTTTGTTAATTAATTCCATTAAAACACTTCAAAACATTTGAGTAATTGTTTGAGTTTTCAATTTATCAAAAAATTGATTTCAATTATCTTTTCAATCGAGTGATTCACTCATTTGTATCAACTCATGATATAAACAATTTTATCCTGCAATCGATTTTTCAAACCCAATAAATGCAAGTTCACATCCACTCTCTGAAAGCTTCTGATTATTATCAAAATTTCATAGAACTTCACTTATATAATTTGCATGGTAATTTCAAAAATATTCATACATTAAAGCCTTGGTGAGAATTAAAACCATTACCTATAGTGAGAAGTACTCTGAAAATAAGATTTCTGCCTGCTCTTTGTTTGAGAGCAGTAGCGCCCAGACTCCTGATCAGCGCATCTTTGCGATGAGGATAAGAGCGTATCCTTTCGAGGGCTTCTTCCAAAGGTATCTTAAGAGTGGTCGCCTGACCAGCATTCAGACGTTTTATGGGTATGTCCGCATCTTGGTCCACTAGAGGTGGTGTAACGTTGCAAACAGGTGTCACAATTACCAAGATAAAAGTCACGAAGGTTAGAAGCATTGAATCTTTCATCTTAACGAACGACAACACAAATAAAAGACATAACTTTTCATTCCTTCCTTTGGTTTGAATTCTGTTTTTTGGATTCCTAACAATCCTTTTGTGGGAAAGTATCGCAAACCTGACTCTAATGGCACTCAAATAACTTTTCACTTAAATAAATATCTGAGAATTATAACCAAAACTGTTTTCACACACTTTTACCCCTCTCTTGGTATAGGCTTTCAGAGTAGCCTTCAATTGGTAAAAGTATTTCCCTTTTTTCTATTGAATTGAAGAAAACGACTGAAAAGTAAAGTTTTCACAAAAATCTTGTCCTTCAGTATCGAAATGAAAGCGAAATTTTGAGCAAAGCCACCAATTTTTGCTAATTTTCACTTATATTAAGCGAGAAATTTCTTCAGACAAAACAGAATTAGGAGAAATTGTGTGACAAATATCAAGGCTTTGCCACCAATTAGTTATAGTCTATAACTGTATAACTTATATACATTTGAAAAAAGCTTTGAATTATACATTAAAATACAGAAAAAACTTTTCGCTTCCGTTTTACTCGAATTGCAATTTGTTTTCACGCATTAAAGACTTTTTTCAAATTACATTTTTTTGTCTAAACCTGGCTTTTGTTCGAAGACTTATCTAATTTCGTATTTAAGTAAATAAAAGCCTATTTTGAGGTAAAGTTTAATAATTGTATAGTAGAGTCAAAATGATATCAATTATATAACTATTTTTGTTTTTCAATAACTAATACCTTGAAAATAATTTATTGAATGTCAATGAATTCAAGTAAAAAAGTTTTATCCATTCAATTAGTTTTCAGAATTGATTTTTGTATTAAGTAATAAAGAGATAATACAAATAGATTTTGCAATCCATTGCAATATTCAAAGTTGCAATATATTTTAGCTTGGTTAAATTGATCAAAGCTAGTTTTGATGATGGTAAGATTTCAAATAAAATTCAATTTGAATAGCCTTGCACTATTTCTTATGACTTTGAACAATTAACAAGATTAATTCAACATTATTTCGAATAAATGACGCGATGTTTTGTCGGAAGTCTATCTTTTTTAACAATTTCTAATAATCTCTAAATTTTCCTCAAAATTATGAATTAATTATAAATTTAATTTTAAATGTCATCAAAATATTTGAATATTTATCGGCAATTGTCGGACAATTCGTCAATTTTTTCAAACGATTTTTTCCGTGAAAAAGAAAAACAATTTCCCGATTAGATTAGGCTTAATAATCGGCAATTAAAATGATAAACCAGGTTAACTCAACGAGTATTTCGAAATTTATTGCCTGTAATTATAAAATTTGATAATTAAAACTATAACCTCTTCGGTATTATTTCTGAATCACTAATTAGCAAATAAATTTCCTTGTTTATTTTTTTCTTTCATTGTAAAACAACTTAATCTACAAAAAGAAATCTGAATGGGATTCAACAATGTCCTTGTTACTAGTTTGGAAAACTCCATCAATGAGCACTCGAAACTGAGAGCTATCAAATCCTGGGTAACCTTATTTAATCATTGTGTCACATCAATTCTGACAGTTACTAGATCAACTTGAATATATAGATGAAATTATTCAAATGAATGTGATTCTGGAAATAAACTGAGCCTTCAATTTGTGTCATTTGAAAGCCTGTTATGAAAGAGTTTGAGAGGAGTTTTCAAATCAAATGTCAAACAAAAGGCACTCAAAAATCATTTTCAAAAAGTGTTAAAAGTATTTAATCAATATTTTTATTGAAATCGACGAACAAAACAAATCTCAACGGAAGACAATGTGGTGTCCCATCACTTTTCGGGTCAGCAAACTCTGGAACAATTCCTATCGGATTCCTATTGAAGAGCTCAGAATTGAAGAGAATTGGCTGATTTGCAGACATTTGATTGTCTTCTCCGGTAATCTGTTGACACTAATTTATGGCTTGGTCACTTTGATCTCAATTTATTGGTTCGATAATCCAAAGATTTTGATGAGAGAGCTCTTGTGTCGACAATTAGTAAATAACGCCATCACTACCGGTGTTTGTCTTATTATTATCTCAATGTTTGGTTGTATTTCGCTTTTCATCAAAAGGTATTCATTTAAATCTCTACTCTGATTAGCAAAAGATTTTGAAGATTTCTTTGTAAGCATTAAGATATGATTCACTGATTTTTGTGAATAAGCATAAAAATCAATTTAACCTAGTTAGAAAATAAGTTTAATCCACAACTAATTGAGGAAATAACACAATCGATGTATTTATGATTAAATTATTTTTGTCTTTCAGTCATTTCAGAGAATTTATGGCAAATTTTACGGACACTAATTACTGGGCACAGAATGAAAGGAAAGTCATCAAAATAGTGACGTATAGGGGCGACGACCCCCAGGCACTGCTCGAGTTAATCATCGATTATATGAGACGAAAGTTAAAGCTCTTAAAGCGATGTTTTCTATTGAGTCCAGTCTTCACATTAAACGCTTTACTCATCACAAGTCTTATGCCATTCGAGTTCTCTGTCGTCAAAAAATGCATTCATTATCTGATAGAAAACAGGACAGCCATAAAAGCCCTAAACCTTTACACAATCAATGCCAGTGGTCTGGTGTTTGTCCTCTGCATCAATGTTCTGTTCATATCTGTAATTCTGATCCAATTGTTTGTCTTCATCTATGTTTGTGATCTGATTAACACATCATTGGATAAACACTCACAACGCAAACGAGTCATTCAAGAGTTGTCCGGACGGCCCAAAAGTCCGGCTCTCGACAGACAATTGCAAAACCAGATGCGAATCGAAGCGCTCCGACAGAAGAATATTCTCTTCAATAAGTTCCTAAACCAAAGTTCATCAAACAGTTTAACTGAATTTATTTCTCAGAAGACAAGAGGTCTGTCGGACGCCACCACTATTGTGATTCCCGACGAAGGGTCTGATGTCTCCTCAGACGGCTATATAGAGGCCTCAGTCATTCGCTCCTCTTATTTATAAACCCGATTCTCAACACTCACTCCAATACTTAACACAAATATTTATCAAAAGAATATATTTTGAAACAAAATTCAGAGTAAAATAAAAACTCTTTTTATCATAAAAAAGGAGAAAATTATTAATAATTCACAAAATAATTACTGAATATTATATTATAAGCGAAACAAATCATTGAATAAAATGAATAATTGATTGAAAGGTAATTAAAATCTTAGAGAAAAAAATTTATGTAATGATTGATAAATGGTATGAAATATCTCTAAGCGATAGACAAACGCTATTCTGAGTGCATATTATCCTAAGATTTTGACAAATAGTCGACAAATAATAATAATATAAAAAAAGAAAAATAAACTTAATTTAATACAAATGGAAAGCCGTCGAAAGACTGGCCGACGGAGCGATCAGTCGATGTACTCCTCGTCCCCTTCTTCGGCCTCTTCCTCTTCGATGATCTCATCGGCAGCGATCACTTGTTCTTCTTCAGTGGCGCCGTTGTCTTCAACGTAGGAAACATTGTCCTCGGCTTCCATCGAGTGATTAGTAATCATATGACGTCTCAAATGGTGGGCGCGAGTGAACGCCTTTCCGCAATCAGGGTAGTCGCAGACGAACCGTTTCTCCCCGGTGTGGGTCACTCTATGATTCTGGACATCGCAGGAGCGCACAGATCTATAGGTACAGTTCGGCCAATCGCATGCTTTCGGGGGTGAAGACCAAGATTAGTGATACTTGAGATGAAGTTAACAAATAATGATTTACCAAAAGGTTTCTCTTCGGTGTGAATCAGTCGGTGACGTCTTAAATGAGAATTTTGTGTATAACTTCGGGTACAACCTATAAATCAATGAGACATTAGTTATAGGGCCTGTCCTATGGCTGAGTGGAGTATACCGGGCCAGTCACAGATGAAGAACTTCTCCCCCGCGTGAACTCTTTTGTGCTCATCTGATGGCAAATAAAGTTAAGTTTAGATCAAATGCAAACTCAGTTGGAAGTGAAGGACTGACCCAAATTGCCTTTAATGGCGAACCTCCACTCACAACCCGGCCTACAAAGGGGGCAGTCATTAGACAAATGATTGAGAAACAGAATAATAGGGAATACCAGTCACAGACGTATGGCTTCTCTCCGGTATGTGTTCTCATATGAACCTTAACATTGTTTTTCTGTGAAAACCTGCGAAACACTTATTTTGAGCAAAATTTGAGCTCTCAGTTGAGTTGGGGACTGACCTTAGGGTACAACCCGGCCATTCACACGGGTAGGGCTTCTCTCCGGTATGGGTTCGGATATGTGTCTGTAATTTCAAATATTCATTAATCACAGAAAAAATTGAATAAAGTATTACTTTAAGAGCAGATCCCTGGACAAAGCTGTGTCCACAGTCGGGCCAATTGCATCTGTGAAGCACAGGAACGGCAGTTAGACTATAATCAAATTGAATGTCGAGCCAAAAGGCATACCTGTAGGGCTTTTCCCCGGTGTGGGTCCTCTTATGATCTTTTAGATGAACCTGTAATACAACACATGAGTAAAGATGTCACTCAAGAGGAAGGGGTGTACCGAATGTCTGGCCACGTAGTTGCATGCTGGCCAATCGCACGGGTATTTCCGTTTGACGCCCGTCGGTTTGCGGCCGCGTTTCTTCTGTGAGCCGCCGGCGTTCAGGTCGTCCTCATCGACGTCACCAATGATCTCAATTTTGTAGTTTCTTTGAACAGGTTTTGCGGATCTCCTCTTCTTAGCCATTGGTGTGTAATCCGTGTCCTCTTTATTCTCTTTCTTAACGCGAGAGGTATTGGCGGCGGCGGCGGCTTTGGTGGCCGCGTCGTTATGCCTCAAGAGGTAGTGGTTCTTCACTTTGTCGATAGAGTCAAACCGTCGGTTACAGAACTTACAGCTGTATTGAGTCACCTATGGATCAGATGACAAGTTTTAGAACAGAAGATCACTTCATAAGTGGTTAAACCGAATCAGACCTGAACTGCTTCGGCGATAATGATATCATCCAAGTCTTGATGGCCTTCGATAACACTTTCCTCTTGAGTTTGATTATCGGCCAAATCTTGTTTAGTGTCCTCTTCGTAGTCGACGCTCTCGTCGTTGATATCTCCTTCTTGTAAGTCGTGGTCGGCGTTGACTATCATAACTGTGGTCTGATTCTCATCGGCGGTCATCTCCTCATTGAGATTGTCCTCAATGGCAGCGGTGGCCACAACTGTTTCGTCGATATAACTGTCCATTTCTCTGGAATCAGATGAAAGTCCGATGAAATAAAAGAAACAACGAGCATAAATAATTGTGCCTGCTCACTTTTCTGTTCATATATATCCCTATAATACCTATAAAATGGTAACAAATGTTTGTGAGAGTTTGTACTCAATGGTAGTCAACGATATGGAGCCGTAATTTTTCTCAGTTCTGAGCGAAACACTGTTTGTCATTGAATTGGGTTCAGTCAGAGCTCTCTCTCCCTCTCTCTCTCTCTCTCCCTCTCCCTCTCCCTCTCTGTGAACGCCATCTCTCTACAGATCACCTCTTTTTGAATAAAATTGCGCTCAAAGTTGTTTCGCAGATTTCATTCGTTGTTTGCATTCATATTGGCGTCCGTTAGTTATGCCAACTATTTATTACAGACGCCATCGAGTCTGCCATCTCTTACATTACATTTTAGGATTAATAAAATTATAATTTAATGATTAAATTGAATAAATCTACATTGAAATTGCAAGATAACAATAATTGAATGATTAAAAGCTGAGTTTTTGCTAGACTAGTTCAGCATATTCAATTATTTTAAATCGTGTGTATTTAATTGCAGACTGAGTGGCGTTTTTGACACAAAAATTTCAATACAATAAACTTTATTGAGTGAAGGAAATAAAATATGCCCAAGCTAATTTTCAAATATGAATCGTATTATATGATTGACACATTTTATATTATTTAACATAAAGTTTGCAAATCTCGTTGGATAACCAGATTTTAAGCTCATTTATTTGAAAGTTTTGACTATTTTAACCAGGGTTGTCAAGGAATCGAAGAGGGAACTAAACTTTGAGCCAGTCATTTCTACCCACATTCTTTATTGAAGTTAATGAGCTTGAAGAATTTCAATTCAAAAAAGCCATGACATATGAGCAAGATAAACGATTCACAAGAATTTAAATCTTAATAAAAATATGATTCACTTTTTCAAAAATTCATTACAATATATTTGAAAGCAGTTATGACCAATTGACCATGCTCACGTCACAATTTTTGACCACTTTTTGTTTCCCACTATACTGGACAAAATATGCATGGCTGATTTTAACACATCGTTGCACTAATGTTAACTTGCTGATTTATTCTAGAGAATTATTTATGAAAAAGCAGACAGAGAAAAGTTTAAAATTGAACATGATCAATTCATTCGTTAATTCTTTTCTTATCAATCAAATGACTCTTTGCTTTATATGAAAAACACAATAAAATCTGTATAAAAATTATTAAAATAGAAAACATTAAACCCATAGAAATTTATTGTTGAATAAAAAAAACTCATTAAGGATTATGTATAATAAATGATCATGGTGAATTTGACTATAAAATAACAAAATTATTCTGAGCCCGTCTCCAGACTTAAGTGAAACTCATCACTGACTCACACATTCAACTGATGGCCTCAGAAACTAAACATTTGATTATTGAGTCAAATCTGTTGATTGATTGAAATCTTAATTAAAGGAAGAAAACAAAACTTGTTTTTCATATAAATTCCTTTTCAACAACAATTGGATCATAATTATTGTGCGATCATTGCTGTGATTGCCGTATAGACTATAATCGAGGCACTAAACTCTTGAACAGGAGTCAGAAATTTCTGATAAATTTTGCCAAAACGTGACATTCATTGTGATTGAGGACTAATTTAATGGATTAACTCATTACAAGCCTTTCGGTTAATTATAAAATTTTCATATAAATCGACTTTTGTTCACATATTCTTAGAATTGAGCGAAAATAAATTGTTTGGGTGAGTGAGTGAGGGCACAATTCTATATACTTAAACTTCTCTAATTTCAGAAAATCGGGACCTGATATTTTGCCAAGTTTAGTTCAGTTAAAGTCAGGTGAAAATAAAAATAAAGAGGTGTGAAATTAGCACCCAGGCCAGACAATCAGTTTGATCAACACCTTGGTTGAAGCAGATAAGTGTCATTTAGGGAGTAACAATACCTAGAGGTGTCA
>JAQGBD010000583.1:0-27188 GCA_034698165.1 Punctoribates punctum | reverse complement strand
AAGAGATTTTACTGTATAACAAACTAAAAAACCAAGCTTTCGGAATTAGCTTGCTATATTAGGCGGTAATTCAGAGTTTACTTAAATAAAACCACAGAAAAATAAAATTATCAAGACATTATTACCTTAAACATGATAATTTAATATTATAATCTTGGTTTTATCAAAATTTCAAGCAATAATGAGATAAAGAGTTCCCGAAAACGTATGCTTCAAATGGTTAGCGAAAAGCCGGGAATCAAAGTCTTTGTGTTGAATGCCATCTATTGTCTGATTATTTGAAACGAAATTTCCTTTTGTTTGCAATGATTTGAGTGAAGAAAAAGTTGTGAAAAAAATCAAATTTCACTCAAATTGTAATTCAGGCGAAACCCGATTAAAGTTGTTGACCGCAGACTGAAGACAATGCCGCCGAAGAAGCGAACAAAAGGAAAGGGAGCCACTGGTGACAAGACTAGGAGGAAGAGGAAGAAGTCCTTCACCTCATCGGATGAGTTCGATTCGGACGGCGGAACAGCCACTGCCGGAGACAATCATCTCTTTAAAGACAACATTAACCACAACTTGGATGACGACAATGGGGTGACTGCCGAAGACTTGGCGCTTATGCCCAAACAATCGGAAGTTGTCGGCCGTCTGTTGGTCTGCGGCGGAACCAATTGGGATCTCATCGGTCGCAAAGAACTGCCCAAAGCGGCCAAAAGCGCACCGCAGGCCGGTTCCGGTCAGTACTCAATTCATTTATTACTAATCATTGAATTGATTTAAATTGAACTCAAATCGCGTGTTATATGAGTTCATTGACCCCTAATTTTTGCCAATTTTTCCCTTATTTTTGGCAACTTTTGTAACATTTTTGTTATTTATTCCGTTTTTTATTTCGCTTTAATTTTCTTCAGTTTTTATCTCATTTTAACCACAATTTGATTAATTTATTTGAAACCAAAGGCAAAAACCTTTGGAGCCCTCACCGGACCCCCTATAAGGTGCGGGAAGTGGTCTCTGCCTGTACTGCCTGTCATTCCCTGTTAATCACCGAAGATGGGAAAGTGATGACGTGGGGGCGGAATGACAAAGGTCAGTTGGGTCACGGCGACACCAAAACCCGGAACGAGCCAACTCTTGTCGAACAATTGGCTAACCATCAGGTGGTTGGCGGTGCTGTCGGCCGATCGCACACTCTCTTTCTCACTGCCAAGGGTCAGATTTTCTCGTGTGGTGACAATAAGATGGGACAGTTGGGTATTGGCAATCAGAGCCAATCGGTTATGACCCCCACTCGGGTCAGTACTCAACCCATTAAAGCCAGAGTTCTATTTGTTTACCAAATTTTATTCTACTTTCAGGTCATATATAAGGGAAAGCCCATCATAAAGATGTCCTGCGGGGGAGAGTTCTCCATGATTTTGGACGCCGTCGGAAACCTATACTCATTCGGGTCTCCAGAATATGGACAGTTGGGTCAGTACTTCATTCTTATCAATAGTTAATGAATAGAAAAAAATTATTCAATCGATAATTCTTAAGATAAGTCGCGAAAAGTCTCTTAAGTATTGTCTTCGAACTCAAAAATAGGGAATTATATAACTCTTATATAATATAAATTCCATTCAATAGATGTATAGATAATCGGATTATACTTCAGAGTACTTAAGAGAGTCTTTTGTCGACCAAAGAGTCGTTTATTCAAAAATGTTGATTAGTTTTGGCTCCACTTCTATCCTATTCTCAGACTTTTCTGTTATAGAAATTAATTGATTTTCTCTTATCTTTTCTTCAATTATGTTATAAATGACAATAAATATCTCAACTTTCGAGTCATAAATCATTCTTATGTTTCATTTATGGCTTGTTTTCTGTCAAAGCGTTTGAATAATTGAACGCAAATAACAATAATATCGTTAAATAATGCGTTGTTCCCAACGATAGGCCATAACAGCGAAGGCAAGTACTTCGCTTCGGGCAACAAACTGGCCTACAGGTGCGAACTCACTCCACGAAAGCTCGTCTTCTTCATCGAGAAGACCCGCGAGGGACACATTCTTCCTCTCGAAGATGTCTCTATTGTGGACATTGGCTGCGGTGTCAATCATACGCTTGCCGTCGACCGCAAGAAGAGGTGTTTCTCCTGGGGTTTCGGTGGTTACGGACGGTTAGGCCACACAGAGGTATGACTTTATCTTTAGTTAAAAGTTTGAAGACTTACCCGATTTGTGGCCATTCCTTCAGACAAAGGACGAACTGATGCCTCGAAATATAAAGACATTCGATTCACTCAATCGGGGAGTAAAGAACGTCTGGTGCGGAAGTACTTTCTCGATGGCTATCGATGAGAACGGTCTCCTCTACTTCTGGGGACAGAATAAGTCGTCCGGAGAGGCGACTATGTATCCAAAGAACGTCCAGGACTTGAATGGTTGGAACGTCAGGTCTGTTGGCTGTGCCAACAAATCTATTGTTGTCGCCGCAGACGATAGCCTAATATCATGGGGACCGTCGCCTACTTATGGTAAGCCCCCAATAATCTAATACTTTGAGGGAAAGCCATTAAATGTCAATTGATTTTAAGGCGAATTGGGTTACGGCGAGAGTAAGGCCAAGTCTTCGACAACACCACAAGAAATGAAGCCCATGGAAGGCATTCACACCCATCGCGTGACCTGTGGTTTTGCGCACACCCTCATTATGGTGAGAGAGAACACCGAGGAAGAGAAGGCACGGATAGAGAAACTGCCGGTTTGGCCATAAACTCCAATTATTGGCCAAATTTTCAATTTTATTAGAAAAATGTGAAGAAAACCCGTTTTTGATATTTAATTTATTTTTGATAAGAAAATAGCAGTTATTCTGATTCTCTGTCTCTCAGCTCATTATTTAACAATATTTTCCAAAATGGGTATTAATTTAATGGCTTATATTTATTCGACTCATTATTATCTCATTTTTAATAATTCATTATTTATTTAATCAATGAATTAGTGATTGTTTTTAATTAATTTAGTAATTAATTAAAATTCCATTTTTATTATTTCCATTAATTAATTCAGTATTTTATGTAATATTTGTGTTGAAAACACTTTAATCCGAAGTCTTCTTCAAAAACCATTGTTTTCGATCACATTTTCTCAAACAGTATTCAAATAAATTAAATATTAAATTCGATTCAATTGTGTTGGAGGACAGTCGTGTGGACAGTCTTGTGGACAGTCTTACTCTCAAATCCCCATAAATTTCTGCGATTACAAAACCAAAGGGTAATTACTATTGGCATCAATTGTCTGGATATTTGAGTTTTTATTCCAAATTAACTCGGAATAAGTGGTTCTATCCATAACCCGGATCATCGATAACAAGAATATATTTATTGGAAGATTATATTTGAATACATTTTACCTGAAAATAAGTTAAAGGAATAAAATAATTAAATTAAATCCAAACATAAGATTCAAATTCAATTGAATTGAATTAAAATAAAATCAATTAAAGTCTAAACAAAAAATAATTTTCAAAAAAAAGACTCAAATCTTATAGACGTGTAAATTGTTTTTAGGGTTTGCATAAACGCATATATCTTTATACCGTTCCTCGTAGTCGTGAAATGATATAAAATATTTGATTCGAGGCGTCATTAGAGCCATAAGTTTGAAGACATCGTAATTGACTTCATTGAAGTCGTTCTCGAACTCAATGTCCAGTATTTTGAGTTGACTGCAGTCTGTTATGAATTCCATAATCGACTCAATTGGCATGAATTCCAGACTTATGTTGCCCTCCAATACGACTGTCCTCAGGTCTCGTAATTTAGACAAATGTTGGAGACATTTATTGGTCAGCCTTTCGTCAGAATTGAGTTTAACAACTCTCAGGTTCGGCAGAAATAAGTGGATGTCCTCCAAGTGTTCGTCACATAACTGTTCAAACATTAGATTCAATTTCGTTAAATGTTTTCCATTGGGGGCAAAGGGTTTGAACCCAAAGCAGTTGATGTGTGGTATTGTGTGGAACGACTTGTTTCCGATGTCCCAAAGGGCTAAATCCAAGCGCTCTAAACACTGGAAATATCTGCCGAATATCTTAAGAAATCCTTCGCCGATAAGGTCTCCGAAGATACAGATGTCCACCGAATGTAAGCGCAGACACTTTTCTCCGATCAGTTTAAGGCTTTCGTCGATTACGTGCTGTTCATTGATTGACAACTCATTTGGTTTGAGGTAAAAGAGCTCAGAATCCAGTTTCAAGACCTGGAGGTTCGCCAAATGAGACACATATTTGAGCGTATTTTTGATGTTCTGTTTGTAGTGCTGATCAAAACTCAGGTTCAGTTTTCGTAATTGTTGGCCATATTTGTGGACAAAATGCTCGAAGTCTTCGGTCGAAGGGTTTATGAGAAAGACTTTCTCTATTTTACTCAAATTTCTTCCATCTCTGGATTCACTCTTAAGAAGTGACCGTAAATTCTGTTTCAAATCAATTGATTTCAAGTTTTGTCCGAAAAACGATATAAGAGTCGCCAGTCTTTGCTCAGACAGTCCGCCAATGGAGAGGTCGGTCAGAGTTTGGCCGTAGAGTCGGGCAAACTCTGTGAGCACATCATTGTCGACGTCCTCTTTGATTCTTATGTTAAGATACTTAAGACTTTTGAGGGAATTGTGGTATAAATCGATGAATATCTGCAAAACAGTTTCATCGCATTTGCAGTTGTGGTCGATAACCAATTTCCGCAAATTCAAGAACTTCTTCATCAGTGACTTAAACAGTTTTGGCTCCAATTCAAAGCTCTGGTTCTGATGGACATAAGACCTGATGAACAGCTGTTTGTCACCCGTTTTGAATTTGTGGCGAATTATCTTCAATTTGGTCTCTTTGGAGAAGATATGTCTTCGCCATTGACTGCAAACACATTCAAAGGACAACTTCTGTTGTAATGAGAGGTGACTCAGAATCAGTTCAGTCAAGTCGTCCCCCAATCTGTCGAAAGAGTCTTTTGGGTAGACTTCAGACATATTTTTATTTGACTTTGAATTTGATTTTCTGTTTATTTCACAAAATTTTCACAATTTTTTCGCAATTCGAGGAAAAATGTAAACAAATGTTAATTTATGTCAACCACTGGTGCGCAGAGGGAGGTAAGGAAGGACAGGGAGGAGAAGACAGAGACTCACATAACTCCCAATCAGATGAAAATTTTCACCGAAAACGTGTGTAGAGAAGTAATATTTTGAGCATGGTAAATTCATAAGTTCTTCAAAAAATCTTTAATTAAGTTTAAACTAAATTTGAATACAATTCAAAACTAAACTAAGATGAGCAAGATTGAGATGACCCAATCTTACCTAAACATTGATTTATCTAGTATAATTTTTTCTTCAGGATATGTTCTATCCTGGAATCGGTATTCGCATCCCTGAATATCGAAAAATTTGACCTTGCACAACTTATTAGACCAACGACCTGTTCGTCTTTGAGGTAACGGTTTCCTACAAATCACGTCAAATGCAAGTTATAAGTAAAGAACAGTTATGATTAGGATTAGCAAGGTCAATCATTTATTTATCATCAAATTTTTAATAGTGGAGTAAAATTTATTATCGGAGAAACAAATCTCCGATTTATCCAAAATTGAATCAAAATCTGATTATTTCTGAAACACTTCTGACCCGGAGTCAGATTTGGCACAACAATCAATCAATTAAAAAGTTACCAAGCTAAACTCTAAATTATTTTACGGATATTAATCCATAATTCCTCCGAACGGATGACCAAAAAGTGGCAAAATTTTTATTTACATTTTAATTAAAAACAAAAATAAATTAGTTTTTCATCGAAACGTATTTAAAAACTTTTAGTCAACAAAAAGAGAAACAATTCACTAATTGTTGAGGAAAGGGATCCATAAATATAAAGGAGTGACCAAAAAAATAAACTCAATTTATTTTACATTTAAAGTGTATTTAACTATAATTTAGTTAATAATAAATGAGTGAAAACCCGATAAAAGTCTATCTAATGTTCGCTAATTCCTCTTCTATTATATGTTTGTATTGAGGAAAGCCTCCCTCCAGACATTGGACAGTCTTGTCATTGCAATACCAGAGCTCTTTGCAGACCAATTCAATCATTTGTTGGTCGTGAGTGACCAGAATCACCCCTCCCTTGAATTGGTTGAGCGCTTTGCCTAAAGCCTCGACAGTTTCGACGTCTAAATGATTGGTCGGTTCGTCGAGTATTAGTAAATGTGGACTAAAATAATCAATAATTAGATACAATTAAACTCAAAATTTATAAATCAATACTTGGAAAGAGTCATATTGGCGAAGGCGACCCTTGATTTCTGACCACCAGAGAGGGAAGCCATTGATTGCAGACCTAAATCACCAGTAATTCCAAAGCCGCCTAAATATCTTCGATAATGTTCTTCAGTTTTGCCTAAAATAGCCAACAATTCGTTGAAAATGTATTCGGAATAGATTTTTCTTGGATTAAATACCCGGGAATTTGGAAGCCATGAACTGAAGGGGTGACATATTCATCGAGAGCTGGTCCACGTGGTGTTGGCTGAAGTAACCGATGGCCAGATTTCTGTGCCCATGTCTTATACCGCTGGTTGGGTCTAACTCTCCGTTCAATAGCTTAAGGAGTGTTGTCTTTCCGGAACCGTTGTCGCCGACGATACAGATTCTGGACTCGAGATTAGCGTTTAAACTGATTTTATTCAGAATAACATTCTGTTTGTCGTAACTGAAGGTCACTTCGTCTAACTGTAGTATCGGTGGTGTCAGCGCTTCCGGTTGTGGTAAACGTATCACTACATCAGACTCCTTATCGACGGGCTCCACCTCTTCGAGCCGTTCCAATGCTTTGATCTTACTTTGGACCTGAGATTAGACGATAAATGAAATGAAAAATTGGATAAAAATTGTGCTGATCTGTGGGACTGACCAAAGAGGCCCTTTTGGCGTTGTATCGGAACTTATCGATGAACTCCTGGACGTGTTGTTTGTATTGTTGTTGTGATTCATACTCTCGCTGTTGATTCTTAAGCTTTTCTGTCATCGATTTAATGAATTGTTCGTAATTTCCGCGATAATTATCGATTCGCTGGGAGTGAAAGTGTAAGACATCCGTCGGAACCGCTGCTAAGAATGTCCGGTCATGAGAGACAACCAAAAGGGTTGACTCCCATTCGTTGATCAAATAGTTTTCCAACCAAATGATTGCTTTCATGTCTAACATGTTTGTCGGTTCGTCGAGGAGTAGAAGGTCTGGCCGTGAGAAGAGAGCGCGGGCTAACGCTATTCTCATACGCCAACCGCCAGAGAATGTCTTTGTGGCCCGTTTTTGCATTTCAGGAGTGAATCCAAGACCTGATTAACAAAACAATTTGTAATTATAAGTGAAAACTTGGCTCAGAATTTACCGGACAGAATAATGGAAGCCCTGGCCGGTGCCTTATCTGCTTCAATGGCAGTCAACTCCTGGTATACATCACTCAGTCTTTGGCTCTCTTCTGCAGTCAAATCAGTTTTGGAAGACAATTGTTTTTCATCTCTGATTAAGTCATTCCTCACTTTATCACATTCGAGAACAGAATCAATAGCTATGGTCTCGTCTCCGATCACTTCCTGTTCGACGTGAAGTATGGAAATGTGTGACGGAATCATTAGTGAACCGTTGGATATCATATGAAGAAGTGTTGACTTTCCGATACCGTTGCGACCGCACAGACCGTATCGACGGCCGTAACCTGAGATCAAATTGAGTTCAATTTACCGGTAAATGTGTGACAATACTAACCGAGTGTCAGTTGTGCTGATCTGAGGAGGACGTGGTCTCCGAAGGCGACATCAAAATTATCTATTTTTATGTCTTTTGTCCGATTAGTACCCCTGGCCTCCGATTTCGTATCTTTTTTGGACACCATTTGATTCGCTGAAAACATAAAAATGTGAACATTGGTTGTGTTGGACCCAATCGGTGATAAAAACCTGTGGCCTCTTTGATTGATTGGAGGATGGGTTTAAATTCAACAGGGTTATTATCTCTCTTGTCTGCCTTTTGTTTGAGTTTTGCCTCAGCTTTGGACAACTTCTTCGAGTCTACTGTCGACTCTTTTTCACGTCTTGAGGTCCAAATAGACTTCCAGTCGTCGGCCGTGTCGTCCACTCGGGAGACAATATTCCCCAAATGGACGGGTGCTAACAGTCGACTACTCGTGCCATTGCTTTTATTGTCATTTCTGTAACAAAACAGAAATTTCTTCAGATATCTTAACGAAAGACAATTTAATTGAATGACTAACACATGGATTGCATCGAAAAGTTGGTCACAAATCTCTTTGATTTGTTTCTCAATTTTTTCATCATCGGTGACATCGCTGTCATCACAACAGGATTGTAGTACTTCTCCGATGGCGTCTTCGATCTCATCCACGGATTCAAATGTATCACAAGTGAGGACACCTTCAGAAACCGAATCCACATTTAAATGCCTTTTAATACATTTTACTCATTAAAGGTTTGACAATTTTAAGGAAAAACTCTTAACATCATTGATTACAACGTGATTTAAAGCGCAATTGAGTTTTGACCTTAATTTTATCAAACCTTAAGCCGGTTAAAGCCATTGATGATGAAAATCGTGGTTTTTTTAGGCGCAGACCTACCGATCAGATAATCCGACAAATGCTGATCAATATGTGGTAATTGGGTTGAGATAATCGAAGACAACTCTACGGTTGAGCACATAATTTGTTCGGTGTTTTAAAATCAGTTAATATTTGGCAAAATATTCACGGATTGTGTCATCGATTAAATTACAAAATATGTCTACAAATCCTATGAAATAACGTCCGACTAATGTTTGCGGTGTTTGACGTACTTTATGAGTACCGCCACTCAACTCAACCACTCATTTGTCGGACAAAACGTGTTTTTGTTGACATTTTGTAAACAAATCTCTATTTCTTTGGATTTATTCCACTTTTTGGTCAATTATTCTTAACCATCGACTCAACCAATTACTTCTTGGATAAGATGGCCGAAAGATTAGATGAATTGTATGACCACTACAACAAGTTGGACGCCGCCAAAGATAATATACAAGAAGTGAGTATCGATTCTTTGGTTCTTTTATTTGAAAAATTAATTTTGTCGGCACTTTAAAAATGGCTTTAATTCACATCATTTTTGTCGAAATCTGATCCTTATCTTTAAAAATGAAATGAAAGAGCATTTGAATTATCACTTTTTGTCGCTATTTTATCGGTTAATTTAATTTTAAAGACTTCCCTCTTTTACCGGCTTTTTGTCTCTAAATTGATGTCAAACTTATGTCAATTGTCTCTCAATTACAGTTCGAGGCGTCATATCTGTCGATATTGTCTGCAGTTAAGGGAAGTCAACCGGAGAAGCAGTTGTGCTCTCAATTCATATCGAAATTCTTCGTCCATTTCCCTCAACACTACGACACAGCCATCGATGCATTACTAGATCTTTGCGAAGACGATGACATCAATGTATGTCTTTAAATGTCTTAATAATTATTGATTTAATCCAATCTTTGTTTCTGTCTTCAGATCAGACGCCATGCGATTAAAGAGTTGCCGAACATCTGTCGCGAACGCAAAGAGTATGTCCCGAAAATGGCCGACGTTTTGGCACAACTGCTCCAAACTGAAGATAATAACGAACTAACGATTGTGAACCACTCTCTGACCACTTTAGCTAAATATGACGCCAAAGGCTTCTTCGGCGGTCTCTTCTCTCAGATAATAAGTGGCGAAGACATTGTGCGCGAGAGAGCCATCAAATTCTTGAAGGATCGCTTGAAACTGATTCCCGCAGAAATTTTCACCAAAGAAGTCGAAGAATATTTTCTGGACGAAAGTCGTAAAGTGATGGCAGACGTCACTAAAGAAGAGTTCATCACTTTTATGACACTATTGGGTGGTCTCAAGATCTCTAAGTCACTGACCGGACAACAAATACTTATGGATATCGTTAGAGAACAGGCAGAACTCAATAACCCCTTTGATGTGAGTCTTATTTGCCATTCATTACGGTTATCACTCAATTGTTTATCTTTTGTAGGCCTCAGACATCGATTCCGTGGATAAGCTTTTATTGTCTATAAGACACGGAATTCCCTTTTTCTCGGTATTGAAAACTTATATTTATTTCAATGAACTGATTGACGCCATTATCTTCTTATCTTCTTTCAGCCGTTTGTTCCGTCGACAGAATTTATGAAATATATTTGTATTCAAGTATTGCCTCAATTGTCGCAAATGGAGGCCAAACAGCCGGGAATGGAATTGGATGTCCTCCAGCTGTTGGCCGAAATGTCGCCGTTTGTGTCGCCGAACACCGACTCAATTGAAATCGAGAAGTGTTTGTCGCGAGTCTTCTCTAAACTCTTGGAATTTATGCCGATTCCGCCACCGATTGAGGTGACAGAGACTCCCAGTGCTACCAACGGAACAGATGAGCCGAGTCTTCAGTTCTCACACATTGAATGTCTGTTATATGCGTTCCAACAGTTGTGTAAACACAGCCCTAACTTTCTATCTGATGCTCAGTCAGAAAGGGCTAAGGATTTTAAGATCAGACTACAGTACGTCGCAAGAGGTCTGTCTTATCCTTTGATTTTAATTTATAAGATTTTAAAACCCATTGTCTCGGATCAGGTGTTCAGAGCTATATAACGAAACTGAGGAAAGTCTTATCGACAGTGAAGGGCGAGGCTCTCAAGTCTGATGAGAATAAACTGAAAGTTATGGCACTGAAGACCACTAATAATATCAATAGTCTGATCCGCGATCTGTTCAAAATACCTCCGAGTTATAAATCCAGTATTAACCTCTCGTGGAAACCCCCGGCGGCCAAAGCAGCGCCCATTACTCCTCCACCAGTGATCGCAACTCCTATCACATCAAATGTTGCCACCGCTGAAGGAGACAGTAAACCATCGAAACGACAGCCAATTACTGCACCGGAAGGGGCTCCCGATGCGAAAAAGGAGCGCAAAATATATGCACCGCCAGGTTTGACACCACTTCACAAAAGACTGCTTTTGTTTTATTGACTTTTTGATGGTTTAGGCGGAAAATTCAGTTCAGGAATGAAACAAAACTCATTCAACTCAAACAGAGGTGGTTTCCGAGGAAGGGGTAGAGGCGGCGGAGGCTTTCGCGGTGGACGAGGCTTTCAACGCGGGTTCAAACGATGGAGTAATTAATTGACTGAATGGACACAAATCCCAATCATTCGTATGATTCGAAACTAATTTAGTCTTTTTGTGAGAAATGCTAAGAATTTCTGACTTTTCCTGAATTCGGAAAATATTTTAAATTATATTTTCGATGAAAAATAATTTGTATTTTTCTTTCGAATTAATTTTTTAACCTTTTTTTGCACGAAATCATTGATTTAAAGCACATTTAATTGAATTCTTTGTTTGTTTTTCTCATTTCATTAATTTAATGTAATTTCCAAAAATGCAAACATTTTTCGACGAATTCATTGAAATTTTTGTTTGAAATTAAATTTATTTCATTTAATTAAATGAGATTTTGATTAAAAATAAGTGAATATTGAAATTGAGAACAATTTATGTCATATTCTGAGCGATATTCTGTTGTCATTCCTCACTCAAAGTGATGGTAATCATAAACATTAGCCCAAAGCCAACAAACATTGCTATGAATTGTATGATTGGCGACAGTTTATAGACTCGGTTTCGCTGCAATATCTCGAAGAATACTATGTATAGTATGGTTCCCGAAGCGATGGCACTCAACAGTATTACGATAGGGTTGACCTCACTGTGAGTGTCGAGCGATTGCTCGGCCCATATGACGGTTAGTATACCAATTGGTGACATAATTGAGAACAGAGTCATATTGAAGACAAGGATTAAAAAGTTTTGACACTTTTCATACAACTCTACACTAATTATTAAAGCGATCATTAGTTTGTGTGAAGCGATCGCTATAAACATTGTCCAGATCTCATCGGACTCGGCTCTCACCCCAATTGATATGCCGTCGAATATAGAATGGATTGAAAACGAACTGATTATCATTAAGCCGTGGAGGAAACGCATCAATAGTCTCTCCTTATTAGTGTGATCACCCTGAGCATCATCACCTAGTTAATAACAAGTTAAACAGATTGAGTTAAAAGATGAAATATTCGATTATATTGAAGGGTAAAGAATATCGTTTAAACCCCTTTACGTTGTTTTTGAATTAATTTTTCAAATTCTTGACTTTTTTTCAATCACTGATTAAACAGAATTTAAATCCATTCAAAAATATCATTACATTATTGGAAAGTTATTAATATAACAAAACTTATAAGAAGTCAATAAAATGGTTATTACTCACAGATATGATCAATAACTATAACAACGGGTTCATCACTTCTATGACTATGTGTCCGATTCTGTTGATTAGAATCAGTATTAATTATGGCCGAAGTTTCGTCATATTCTTCGTCATCTCTGTTATTATTGACCGTCGATTGGGATTCAGACTTTTGATTATTGTTGAGACCGTCGGTCACTGTCTTATCATTCAATACATTACTTCTATCATTTGATTCGTGTTTTCTGTCGAGCAATGAATGCATCACAACTTCAGCCAAATATATAGAGAAAAATCCGATACAAATAGCAATTTCCAGATAAGGAAGACTCAAGTCTTCAATACTCTGAGGGCTGTGCTCTTGAGTCTCGTCGTGAAACACTGAATGATTTGATTTAAGGTATTTTTCGAAGTTATTCCTCACTTCTGGAATCATGTGAACCAAAACAGTGAAGAATAGTATACCTCCGCCAACCTGAGTGATCGCCTGTACATAGAAATTGGCGGACAGAATATGTTCATGGTCATCTCCAGGGTTATTCTTTCTATTGGTCTGTTCAGTGGTTTTCCGTCGGACCCATTTCTGGTATAAATAGACGGGAATTGTTCCGATCAGAAGAGTTAATAAAAATAAGAGGAATGAAGTAATCAAACGAATTGCCGTCAAATTCATCACTAAAATCAATAGAAAAACAAATTAGTAAACAATAATATAGTTATCAGGGATATTGAAAAAGGATATTTGTAAATTGGAAAAATTAAGCTTGTTTGAAACTAACCTTCGTCAATTTTCGTTCAAATAAAAGAGACAAGCTATTTTATACAAACTATTAAATAACAATGACATTTAAAATAAGACATTTAATAGATTTATGATTGAAATCCGGGATATAATGAACAATGATCTTGTAAGTTCCAAGTTTATGCATAGATAATGACTTTGCAGTAATTCATAAGACATTTGTTTGTTATTCATGTCTACAATCAAACCATTCTTTAAATCCGTGTTTTGTTTATAATACAGAATCAATTTGAAAGTTTCATAGCTTTCATAAATTGCAAGGTATTATTGATTGTCAGTTATTGTCATTTAGAATCAATTAATTGGTTTAAAAGACAAAATTAAAGAATTTTTTTTAAAAAACTGACTGAAAAGTTGGCAAATCATCCGAGAGGTGAATGAAATAAATTCTTACCTTCAGAGCAATGAACACATTTGTTGAATAAATTATAAACTAATATATATAAACTAGTTTATAGGCCAGAATTTTGCTAGAGCATATGTTCTATGTTATGAAAGTCTGTGAACATAATTCAATTATTGGCAAAAATTGGAAAAAATAGTTAAAGAGGAGTTACCTTAAGGGGTGTTTCACTGGAAACAAGGCTTAACCAGTGGTGAAGATAAGCCACTAATGATATAAATATTTGACTAAATCAGTATTACATCAGAAATACAAACATTAAAACTATTTATAAAACTTATTCACAAAATGTTTTTCTAGTTTGAGCTCAAATCAAAATAAATTTTTATCAAAGTTCTGGGAATTTTTCAACTAGGTCCTTATCGAAAGTGAAAACTAATGCAAATAATCAAGTAATCAAGTCATTTATTTGCAGGATGTTTGCTGATTTCATAGAGGGATAGAATAATCGACTGTTTGTAAAACTTTCCAAACTTTTCAATTGTATTGTATTTGAACTGAAGTTTATTTGCATTAATGATAACACAAATTGATATCAAAAAGACTTTAATAACAAATTCATTGAAATTAATTGAGTTTTGATGAGTCAATTGAAGGGATAAAAGTCGACATCGAAACTGATTTTGTGATAACATGAAAGACATCAAAAAATGTATAAATTACTACTAGTATTGCCGATTATCTCGATTTCAATTTTATAGGCAAACAAAATCATGTTTTAAATTATTTGTAAATCAAAATCAGTTTCGATAACAAATAAATTATAATTTTGTGGCCTCCAGTGGCCGATGTCTGAGGAACTGCTCGAAGTTGAAGACAATGGAGTCACAAAACGTAGTGACGTCAAAGGTCGTTTCCATTCATTGATAGGTGACTTTAGGTCATCTCATATCTCATTGTGTAAGTGATATGACTGATATCACAATTGACATCACCTTTGATATCATTTGATGAACTTATTCTGTGTTCATTATGTAAGTTCAAGGAATGAACAGTTTTAGTTCAAAGTCTAATAATGGCCTCAATTTTATAGATTTTCAGACTTACCTCGAATTCTATTAAAGTATACCTTGGTATTCCAATAGAAAACAAATTTTAAATATTGTTAAACACTTTTGATTAAGAGATTTGGTTAAAAAAAAGTATTATTTAATGAAATTTGAGTCAAAAAACAAAATAAATTAAAAATAAGTTTTAATTCAATTAATGAGTTATTGAATGAAATCATCTCTTTCTTGATCTCAAGAGTAGCGCCAAAAACGCCAATACTCTCAGTCCAATAGTGAGCGCCAAAAGGGCGCAGATATCAGTAGAAAAGTTGTCTTCATTAAAGTTAAGTAATTTGATGACTGCCTCCCCGTTGGGTATACACGAAGATAACGTATGATTAGTGGCCGTCGTATTGGCCGCAGGACCAGGACATGAGATGTGCTCAATGTTTTGCCACTGATTTATAGACAGCGCTTCGTTTGCGTAATAAAACCAAGATAGGTACTTGAGCCAAATGAAATAAACGGGCACAGACCTGGATAACATCAATTACCATTAACAAATTATCTATTCAATGGTGAATTTTACCCATTGTTCAGAAAAAATCCACCGAATATGAGCATGGGCACCATTATTGGTGGACCCAATGCCAGAGCCATCGTCACAGAGCTGCTAACGCACGATACAAAATAACCTAGGTAGAAATTATGTTAAAATTCTGGCTCAACTGTCTTTGAAAAGGTGTTACCAAAACTACAGGCACTGGTTGTCATCAAAACACTTATGAGTAGACAAAGAAAAAATTGGGGGATTCCACTGTTGAGGCCAACCATCCAGTAATAGATTGACACAAATATTATGGGAATCATCAAAAATGTCGGCAACTGATCCACAGAACAGAAAAACTATTAATCAAATCTATAAAAGAATAAATTTTTAGGACAGACCTCAGCCAACATTTTTGCCATGAAGTATGAGCTGACTCTATACATCCCGTTGTTGTGCTCCCTTTGAAAGATAGGTAACTCCACGCAAAAAGTCTGAATACAGAGCAAAATAAAACATCAGATTTGTGGGAAAGGGTTGAGAACTCAGTTTAATTACATTTACGACTCCGAAGGCGTTTTGAAAATTCAAATTTGTTAACAGAAGAAAAAGAGCGCCGTTTATGTTCATAATTCCCGACTGATCCAACTCTATCTGCCAATAGATCGCACCCAGCAATAGTGCTACGAACTAGTACCGTTCAAATAATAAGATATTGTTAAAGGGGCATGATGCAACTTTTATATAATGTGTTTTATACCACAGTTTGAACGATTCGGATTCGAGTGACCATCGGTTCCCTTAAAGTCGATAGGAATGACCGCCAGAGGAGAGCCCAGAACTGTACGAACCAACTGGCCTTATATACGGACCGGTTATCGGGTACTTCAAATTTAGTAAACAATTCGGCGCCGCTTTCTTTAGGCATAACCTCCTTTGCGAACGAACTCTCCAGATATCGGTCACATATTTTCTGGAAAAAAAATCATTTAAAAGAAAGTTCATTTATTTTGTAAGTCAAAAATTTACCCTGATATTATCTTTAGATTCCAGCTCTTTGCCAGGAATGACAGCCAGATTTTGAATGAAAAAATCTGCCGGATTATAGTTGTTTGGACAGTGAAAGCCTAAACTGGAGAAGTAATCGACCGCTTGTTCTAAAAAAATCAAAAAATTAAATACAATTTTGGTTGAATTCGAAAACGGACCCAATTTCCCCATATATGCGACCCTTCCGTCGGCCATAAGTAACAACTGATCAAAAATAGAAAACACATCTGACGAGGGCTGGTGTATAGTGCAGACTATTGTGCGACCGGCCAGAGCCATATCTCTGAGCACTTCCACAACACTCATAGCCATGAATGAGTCCAAACCACTCGTGGGTTCGTCGCAAAACATTATCGAAGGATTCGTTAATAACTGTTTCAAAGATAAATCATTTCAATGAAAAGTCAATAAAATTGTGGTAAAAGTCAATTACTTCTGAAGCAAAGGCTAATCTTTTTTTCTCTCCGCCAGAAATTCCTTTCACATCTTCGGGCTTTCCTATCATAGTGTCCGCACATTTGAAAAGGCCTAACTGAAAAACAAATTGAACTTGCTATTTAATTTCTATAATTGAATAGAAGAATGACTGACATCTTGCAAGACTTCTTCCACCCTATTATTCCTTGTCTGCAGAGGTGTGTTCTCATCCATACGAACGCGTGAGTGAAACTTGAGGTGTTCCCTCACTGTCAATGTACTGATGAAGAGGTCATCCTGTTGTACGTAAGCCGACAGCGCTGTAATGCTGTTCACATTAGCCGTCTTTCCATTCAATTTGACCGAACCCTTGACTTCAAGATTTGTTAGATTTCTTTGCGTCAAAACATTCATTAAAGTCGTTTTTCCGGCGCCACTGAGATATTCAATGAGTTAATCATTAAGTTAGGAAATAAGCATTCAGTATATGAATAATAAAAAGGATCCGGATAACTAATGGTTAACTACACTATTGTAATCAGATAAGAGTTTTACATTGAATATATTGATAACAAAAGCAATAATTTCAATTGGTACAAGGCTATTCTAGTTTTTGCTTTCACAATCATCCAGTTTTCTCAAGGATATTGTGAAATGAGTTCTACAATTGGCAAATATTTCTACCATGATCATAAGCAAAACATAAATTATATTCACTGCCAAATAACTTATTTGAAATAAGATTGAATTGTTCCAGGTAATAATTACCTTGCACCCATAATTGCCAGGAGCTGCCCTGAGTTGACCTGACCGCTCACTAAAAAATCAAAAGAATTTTAATTTTGATAGGTCAGTTAGTCTACTGCTCACCATTCTTGAGAATATGAAGGGGTGGTCTCTGTTTCTTCTGTCTGCAGGGAAGAGATAATCCATCGGGTGGTTGACTGTAGACCTCGATGTTGTGCCACGACATGGACACGGGTTCGGCGATTACACTCATTTGTCTGCCGCTGACAATAGGTTTCTTCGAAATTACATTAATTTGCTGCACATTATTACGAACCGGGCCTGAAATTAGAGGCTTTCTTTGAGTATTTGCAACTTTTTGCTCGGAATTGTTCTCATTCTCATTGGATTCAAAGGTGGGATTATCGATCCCTTGATCATTATTTTGATTACTCATTTTTGTCAATTAATTTCTTGTGATTCTCTCAAACAAAAGTCAATGAATTCCAAAGAATTGATAAATATTTTCAAATTTTTGAACAATATTTTGATCGCGAAATAAAAGACTTAATTTTTATCGGAACTGATACCCAGTTTTCACAAAAGGAGATCCACTTAACTATCGGATCAGATATTGACATAAAAACGTTTGAAACAATTGTAAACTAATTTTTCTCATCTTTTGGTGAACTTCAGTGCCATTAATGGCCGATATTATTGTTAACAACACTTAACTATAGTTAAAAGAAATGCATTTTTCACACATTCCGTTCAGGACTTGAATTGTCTTTAATCAGTTCTCTCTATTATCAGACGCTTATTGTATTTTGAGATAATTTCGAGAATAAAAACCTTAACAATCAGTTTAATAGACAACACTTTCAATGATTATAATTGACTAAAATATTTGGAAATCTGAATAAAAAAATTCATTTCATACTCGATGTGAACTGACCTCAAAATTCATCTGAATTGTGATCCCATTCATTAAAATCAAGATTAAAAAACTGATTTTATAAGTGAAACTGACTTTCAATTTTTTGTCACTTTTTGGCAGAAGTTTTTCAGTTCAAGTATTTTATGATTTAATTTCGATAAAAGGTTTGATATTTTTGTTTGTTTTTGAAAATTATTCAAATTTTGTTTAAATATTTGAATAAACTCTCAATTAATTTAATTTATTTGAAAGAGTTGTCGGATGAGTTTGAATACAATAGAAGTGCAAAGTTATAAAAATGATTAAAATATGATTTTATCATTATATTCCTGGTCATTAAATAATGAATTTAATAATTACTTCCAACTCTTGAAAAATCAAATAAATCACATTTTAATTATTTTGTTATAAAATCAAAAGACTTTACTCACTTCAAAGTGTACCAAGTATAAATTATTCTTACAAATAAATTATTCTTACAATAATCCCATGAGAAACTGATCAAGCAAATTATTTTATTTGAAATTAGTCTAAAGTTTATTATTATTGAGATTTTAATTAATAACTAAAACATAGAAATAAATTCTCATAAAAAGTCAAAAACTTATTGAATGAAAATCAGAGCAATTGATGTGATTTTTGGGAATATTTCATAATTCATAACAAATATTAATCGAAACACATTTTTATCGATAAAATATATTTTCAGTCCTCGAATCAAATCATATTAATTAACAACAGATGTAATCAATAATAAAATTTGTGATATATTTTCAATCAATTTATTTTTAAAACAGTTTTTGACATTTGAATCAAAACAGAGATAAACAACAAATCAATACTGAAATTAAGCCAAAAGACTGTTTGCAAAACAGTATTGATTTGTGGATAGAAAATGAGTATAAATTGCTACTAAAATGTGCAAGCTATAATGCTATGTCATAATTGGTAACTTACTGTCGAATTCGTAGACAAATCCCTCCAACATTTTGGCTGAAAAAAGATACAAAAATCAAACGTTAAGTCAAAGAACTGAAGTATTTTATGTAAAATCCATGATTTCCTTCAATGTCTTACATAAACACAAAAGGAAAGTATGAGTGAAATGTGTGGCACAACCTCTCATGCGCTCCAAAATGCGAGCAAAACAGGAAGTGTTTTGCACAGAATATTCGCTCAGAAACTAGAAACTGGAATGGGCGCTTTTTTCAACTGGAACCGGCTTAATTAACTGTCTCTAAACCTGAAATAGTGACTGAACTTGTAATGTGAGATCTTCATTGTTGCTAGGCCAGTCTATTGTTTCAAACAAATTGAACAGGATCAAATTTTCTAATCATGTGTTCAACTATTTTATGATAATTTTTCTTTATTTGGGAATTATTTGAGATTTAGGTTTCTTTATATACAATTAAGGGACGCGCAAAGGGAAAGGCGTTATTTACTTTGGCTGATACGGTTGATAAATTTTACCCTGTTGAAATTACAAACAGAGCGGTCATTTAAGAGTCAATAACCTTGTACATCTCTTATTCCAAAAGAAAACATGTGTTTTATATCATATAAACACGATTTCAAATATTAGTCTTTTTCTCGACACTTATCACAACTTTTCTGATTAGATAACAATTTGCGGATATTTTTGGGTTTTTATTGCTTTTTAGAGCAAAAGTTTCATTTATTAGAATTTTTTCTTAGAATTTTCCTTGTTACAATTGGACTCTTGTAAAATTGAAAAGGTTAAAACTCTCTTTCACATTATCACTATAAGTTCATGCTAAATAAATTGAGATTCAATCAAGTTATTTAAAAACTGTAATACAAATATTTAAATTAATGAGCCTTAATGAAATATTTGTCTCTTGGTTATACGGGTTATTTGAATGGACTCAAATATATTCTTTCTTATAAAGTTGTTGATGAAGTTAGCTTGCAAATTAAATTCCATTATCAATAATCATATTAATTTGAATCATCATGATAATTTTTGTTAACATAATTTATTTAAAATTGAAGAAATGTCATTTTTACACATTTGATTATGAAATAAAAAAAATAGGAACAATTTATCTTGGGTTTTTGCAGTTAAGCATGATAATTTACAAATTAAATTTCCATTTGTTTTGTTTTAACCGATTTTCAATTGGAATAAAAGCTATTCGTTGAGTAAACAAAAGTATTTACGATTTGTATGATTTGGCGGATGAGCCCATTTGGGTGCTTCCCATCGATAGTCCGCTGCCATAAGAACTCCCACCCATTGAGAGCATAGCACCCATCGATGATTTGCGCGATCCATAAGCGTTATCGCCTCCAGACATACCAGACATGCCTGACATACCCGACATACTGAGTCCGGCACCGTTGCCATATCCACCAGCCATTGACATACCAGCGTTCTTACCGCCGTTCATAGCCATACCGTTTCCATATCCACCACTCATTGACATTCCAGCGTTTTTAGCGCCGTTCATAGCCATACCGTTGCCGTAACCATTCATTTGCATTTGCATACCCTCCGAGTGCTTCCTTTGTTCTCCTTTGGCTACAACGGTATGGATTTCTTCCACGACTGGTCTGACCTCTTGAATGATACGTCTGTAGGGAGTGATAACTTCGCGCACTTCTTGGATGACTGGTTTAAGCACTTCGTGGACGAGTCGGTGCGGTTCGTCTTCAGACTGAGTTGACTGGACTTCTGCAGGTTCTGCGGGTGTGTGCGTCTGTTGAACCATCAGACGGCTGGACCTCGAGTTGAAGTTCAAGATGATCGGCATATCACCCGAATCCACTTCAATGATCTGAGGCTGAGGTTGTGTGTACTGAGTTGGCACAGGTTTCACTTCCACTGTATGTCTGCTCTGAACAGCAGCAGTGATGGGTCCACCCGAGTGCTCATATCCTCCACCGTTCATACGATCCATACCATTCATTCCACCGCCATATCCTCCTCCCATACCACCGCTCATACCGCCATATCCTCCACCGTTCATACGATCCATACCACCGCTCATACCTCCATAGCCTCCACCCATACCACCGTTCATTCCACTGTCCATTCTCATGGTTTGAGAGCCATAGCCGTCACCTGATGAGCCCATACCCATTCTCATAGAAGCACCGGAGCCGCCGTAACCACCACTGCTTGCGCTGCAGTAAGCGCTGAATGTAATAAATAACACAAACTATAAAAGAAATAATTTATTAAATATTTATTCAACTCTTGGTAAAAATTCAACAGCAATACAACAAATGCTTAGAAGAGTTTGTTTGTTGAAACATACCTTAATCATTTTGGAAAATGTTTGAATGTTTGAATCGATGAATGAATATAACTTTTGTGAACAGTTCAGACGTTTATATACTCTGAAAATCAGATCAAACTTCTTGAGAAAGCCGTAGACGAAGAACAAGACGAGTATCGACTTTTGGATGAGAGCGCAGACAAAAAACTGATTCAAACCTTTTCTTCGATGAAAGTGTGAAAAAAAATCACTCACTTTATATACTTATTTAAAATATTGCCCAAAGCGACAAAAGTGAGAGTAGTTTTGCCCGAAATTCATGTCTTAAGAATTGACAAATGATAATGAGATGAGAGACTCAAGTGATTCAACATATTTTTTTATGGGACTACCCGTCCGCTCAGTTATCATAAATTTAAAGCTATTTTTCTTTTTTATTGACCGAATTGAGGCCAAAGTCGGCGTTTTTTTGTGAGCAAAAGCTTTTAAGCAAACATTTCTATTGACGGCAAAAATGTTACACTTTTTCTCTTATTCTTTCAATTCTTGTTATTTTATTATATTATTCATGTTATGAATAATAATTGTTTTTTCCCTTTAATTGAGTTTTGAATTCAGTTTTTGTTTGTCTTTATTCAAAAAATTTCATTCATCTTAAGAAATTCCAACACAAGTTTCGTTTTATAATATAGCATGACAACTTATTAGGTTTTGCAATCAATAGATAGAGTCTGATAGACAATCGTCTATTTGATTGGCAATTGACAAATTAATTAGTTTGATTTAAACTGCTCAGGGCTATTTTATTGCCACAAAGTTATGCTTGATAATTGAATCAACAACAATTCGACTCTCTCTCTCTCTCTCTCTCTCTTTCTCTCTCTCTTTCTCTCTCTCTCTCTCTGCACTCTTTTTTATTGCATAATAAGTTGAATGACATTTCGAACTTTTCCTCAAAATAAATGTCTATAAATGAATATAGCATGGTGATTTATTCCACTCCTTTTATGAGTGGTCTTTCACTTTTAAATAGGGATTAATTTCAATCTCAAAACAAAATTGATTTAAATTTCTTTTTATACAACATTTATGTGAATTTTATGTGAGTTTTACTTCAAAAGAATAAACTTCTATGAAATCTGATAAGATTTTTGTCAAACATCCGGTAGATTTTGGAGAGATTTTCATTATTTATCCAAATCCTCGCTGAGTTTATTATCAAATCTATTGAAAACGTTTTGAATAAAAAGATTCTCATTTCAGATATCGAGGTATAAAAGTTTGCAAACAATTTGAATAAATTAATTGAAAGTAAAGTTTGAACTCTTTAACTGAAATTACATAATATTTGTCTTAACCTTTGATCCCAATTGACATTAATTTGTTGTCTTAAAACTTCTTAAAAGTATTCAAACAACTCTTGAAAAACATTTTGATTAAGATTTTTGTCTGAAATGCCACTAAAGTGTGAAAACCACTCATTCCTTGTTATTATAAATTATTTTTACAAACAATTAAAACACGATTTTTCACCAAAAATGATAATAAAGTTGAGAATTAAGAGCACTCGATGTCTGAGTCGGGAAATCGATAGCCCTTTCCTACGCTCAAGGATTAAAAGATCACTTATTCGAGATATTACTGAAAATGGAAATTAAAATTTATTCAAAAACATTTTTTGATTGATTTTTGCAAAATTGTTTATAATCAAGCATTTTATCGTTAATTGCAACTGGCAAATCTAGGATTAGGGTGGTTAACTTGCATTTTATTTGCTTGATCATTAAGTGGGGTTTCCGGTGCATTACTTATTAATAATAAGTTATTATAATATTTGCAAAAACATTATTTAGATATTTAACCCAATATTTTGTGGATTTATTTTCGTTATTAATCACAAAAAATTTGTTAACAAATGCATAAAAAATTCAAAAATAATATTTTATTTCTTCCGTCAACAACCTTATGATTTTCAATTAGCTTGCTTATTCTATATTCTTTACGAACTGTATGGTCCCTCACAAACGTTTGCAATTATTAAAAGGTACATCAAAATGAAGACAACCTAGCACATTTTAAGCACTAAGATAATTTATACCAAGAATTTATTTGAAATGAATAGTTTTCAAATGTTTTAAATGCTTTTATAATTTATTTTTGAAATCAATGATAAGTCTAATGAGAGCTGAGATAATATTTTTTCTCCTGAGATCCCGTCCGCAGTCATACAAATTGTTGATCTTTTTGATGTCTTTATCACTCATCGCTATTCTCTGTCCGATGTGGACGCCTTGTGGTACATCCTTCAGTGGGCTGAGTGTAGCCCCAAAGCCTTTGGCGAACGCTATTTTCGACAAAATTCAAATTAATGGTCGAATAAATTAATAAATGACTTTACGAAAAGTCTATCGCAACTAATTAGTGAACAAAACAAGTGATAAAATTTAAGGGAAGGCATGGATTGAGGCCAGAGTTTAATGAGAGATAATAAAAGTTTGGCAGAAAAAGTAATTTTTAGCAACAAATGGATTGATTGTAATCTTTTTTGGACATACCGTGAGTTCCGTAGTGCATAACAGACGCGTAATCGTAATCAACGCCTGAAAATTCAAACAATAAATTTAAACTGAACTGAACTAGCTTCAATTTACGCATAAAATGCAATACTTTACCAAGTTAAAAACATAATTATTCAATGCTCACCAAGTGTTTGTATGTCATTCCAGGTGAATTTAACAAAGTTGCCTTCCATTCCCTTTTCGACATTGTCCCAGTTAATTCTGACCCAGTCATCTCTATCGGCGCGACTCTGTTCGTGCCAGAAGCCAATGGCGTGCATTAACTCGTGTTCTATAATACCTAATGTAAGACATCCCTCTCCTAATGAGACGGGTTGTGATCTGCCAACTCTGCCCACAAGAGAAGCACAGCCAACTCCCGGCGCTATTCTGAGGTAACTGTAATGAAACCATCGCTTCGGCACAAAACGAATGCAAGTCTTGTTATGGAACTCTTCAAAGA
This sequence comes from Punctoribates punctum, assembly GCA_034698165.1. NCBI lineage: Eukaryota > Metazoa > Arthropoda > Arachnida > Sarcoptiformes > Punctoribatidae > Punctoribates > Punctoribates punctum. The sequence goes on along the minus strand of JAQGBD010000583.1, from coordinate 2,687 downwards.
CTCTGGCGATTAGGGAACGGTTCTGTTGACTGTATTCACCCGACAACACATACGGTATTCTCCCGCCCCTCCATTTAGACGATGTGTCACGAATTGCATTCATAAACATCTAGATCAAATATCAACTTATCAATCAATGAAATTTTTCAGAAACTTAAGTAATCGGTATTAAACAGAATTTTATTTAAATTTATTATCAAGATCACTTAGCTTAAGCTTGTACATTTCTCATTGAATAGTTAATAACATGATAATTTGCCTCTAATGTGATAATAAAAAAATCTAACCTGATCATAGACCAACTATGAATTGTTTTTATTTTAATAATTTAACATGCTATTTTACCAAGCTAATATTTAGAAACTTACAAATTGTGAGTTATTATTGTTGTTGATAATGATATCGCCTTCGAATAGGTTCTTGTCATTCATTAGTTTATCCGGTTTTGTCTTTCTGTTGAGACCAATCAGCTCCTCATAAGTGAGTTTCCTTCCGTTTTCAAAGTCTTGATCAGTCAATGGCCGCGAATTCATCTCGTCTTTGACCGAATTCGGATCAATTTGATTGTGATTATCAATATTGATGTCTTCCATTTCCATCATTGACGACAACTTGTCTTTTGGCACTTCAAGGGATTGACTGATTAATACAATTAGAAGAATAGTTCCCAAACTATTCGATAACATAATTAATAAATAGTAATGTAATGAATAAGTGATTAAAAACTTGAACTTTGATTAAAAGAATAGATTTGTGTCTGAAATGAAATATTTATACATTTATTGGTTTGAAAAACAAAAGCAATTAATTATAGAATGGATTCAATGCGGGAATTGTTTTACGTTATATCAGAAAAATCGTGTCTTTTTTATATGACATGTGTCTGAAACCTAGTAATCGTGGATGTTTTCTAGGTTGACCCATCTCTCATAGTAGGCCAAACATTAAACTAGATCAAATTTATTAATATAGTTTGTTGAAACATATTGTGGCTTAACCACAACTACCAAGATAATTCCTGATAGATGCTTGAAAGTAAATAAACTTACCTTCATATTTCAAATATGAAGCCAAATAGAAACCTGCATATAATATGAACCGAGAAACTAAACAAGATGAAAAGTATAGACCTTATCTAATTACGACTAATAAAACTGTTATTTGAATGAATTTGAAAAAAGTGTCTATTTTTTCATTCCGGATAATTCCAGAATTTCTATATGAACGACTGTCAATTATCATCCTGCATATCACTATTATTTTAATAACAAAATAAAATTCACAATATTATTTGTAACTTACTCCTTTATCTTGAAATTATTTCATTCTTCAAATAAATATGTATAACACATTCCATAACACAATCCGTACTCTAAGCTGATCTCACCTTCAAAACTATAAAGAGATAAATGCATTTGAAGTTCACCGCTATTACTGTTAGTCTATTACTAATAATCTCTATAAATGATAAAAAGTAATTAGAAGTCCTTTGAATATATTACAAATAAATAACAATTATTTCAAATTTTCTCGAAATGTTACCAATGAACTAATGAACTGATGAAAGTCAATAAAATATTGTTTAATCACAAAATAGTTTGGTTGCCTAGTTCAAATTAATCACATCATTGCTATTACCATATTTAGTTCGTAATTTCATTTAATGTAAAAATGCATTTGAAGGCAAGAATCAAAATAATAACAAATTTAAAATGGTGTCATCGTTCTGAGAGTGGTCATTTTGAAATAGATTCAAAATGGTTTGCTATATTTGCCCATGGTAATAATAATCGACTCACTATTGGTCTCGAAATGAAGTCCGAGGGATATTTGTCGGCAAAGTTTGACGCCTTTATCACTGACTGCGACTCACAGAATGTGTATTATTTGAAAAATGGTGACATGCTCAATTTTGACCATCGGGTGCAGACCAGGCAAGACTTGTTTACCATCAATGAATTGGTGACTCAGAAATACAGGCTCTGTCACGAACACTGCCTTTCAATCGGAATCATTTTGGACTTCGAGTCTATGTCTGTCTGTCATCACATTCACCGACGACTAAACTATTCAAAGAAATTCAATGATAAGAATGTGAGTGACTTTCAGATCATTTGTCGACAAAAAGAGTTCTTTGTCTCGAAACTGATTCTTTGTTCGCGATCTGAATATTTCGACAAACTGTTTGGCAACGAATCGGACCAACAAATGAAAAATAAAATGATTATCGAAGATATCAATGAAAAAGTTATGGAAGAGTTCCTTAGATTCTTATATTACGGGAATTGCGAACAAATGGAAGAACTCAAAGAAGAACTGCTGTCTGTGGCCAACAAATATGGTGTAACAGACCTGAAGACAATTTGTGAAAATCTGATTTTTGTTCAAATTAATACCAGGAATGCATTTAACTTATTGCTCATTTTTGACAAGCTCAATTCTCATGCTATGCTCAACAAAACAATTGAGTTCATAGCAAACAACTTCACTAAAATTCGTGGTCAACGAGAAAATCAATGGAAGGATCTGTTGACAAACAATTACTCTTTAGCCGATAAGTTGATATTATTTATGGCTAGCAAGGTCAATACCAGTAGAAGCTCATTTATAGCTTTGACTTCACCAAGAACATATACCTACTTTTACACAGACGACTGAATTTTTAAATTTGTTGCCAATAATGCCAA
>JAQGBD010000582.1:0-27208 GCA_034698165.1 Punctoribates punctum | reverse complement strand
GCTCTCGAGGCTGAAGGCGAGCACTCTATATACTGCGCCAGTGTCGGCCCCCTTTCCCCCTTTGGCTTATTTTTGTTGGAATGAATGTTAAAACAGTTAAGTATTTAATTTCAATATTTCGGACTACAAAACATTATTTCACTAAAACGTATTACTTTTTAATATTAATTAAATTTTGTTTTAATTTTTAATATTTTCACTTCGATGACCTAATTAGTAATTATTAAAACTAACAAGAAACTAATTTCAAAGTATCTGCCATTATAGGGAATTATTTGAACCTCTTAAAATGGGCAAGTTCAATTGTAAAACAATAATCAAATAGCCGGGTAGATTAAAAATCTAAGTCTCACCTGTGATTTGCGAGTCCTTCTTCCTCAGCACAAAGAAGACTGTGTCCATCAAGTCAATGACCTTGGTCCACCCGTACAAATAACTGTACCATACTTTGCCTAGCTGAAATTCTGAATAGAATTCAGGTTTGGTTCGATCGGGATACCGGAAATCAAAGAGAGCTCGACCATAATCGAGGTAATAGAGCGCAATGTAGAAGAAGTAGCCGTTGATGAGGACAACCATTGCGTTGTAGAACAGCATAACTTGTCTTAAGTCAAAGGCTTTCCGGTCTCTCATCATTTGGGGACCAATTCTTGTGACAAAAATCAGATAACAGGCAATGAAGGCAAACACCTTCCAGGGCCCGCCTCCCATAATGAAGAGGGTAGACGAACGGGGGTCAGACAACTCCTGCCAATAGTCGTAGAGATAATAGAAAACTCCATTCATTAACTTCTGGTAATAGATGTCCAGTAAATCCATTCTTCGAGAGTCGATTCCACCGCTTCTAGTGATGAGTTGAAGTCGAATAGTCTGTGAACTTATTGTTTGATTCTTCACTTGATTTTGATTCTTGGCTTCTGATAGGCTTCGGATCAAAGAGAGGTTAGCCTTCAAAACTCACCCATTAAAAAGTCGACGAATTTCTCTTCCGTTTTGAAAATTCATTTTCTCTAAGACTGAGCGCTGAGCCCTTAGCACAGAATATGGGATAAATACAGAGCACAGACATTAGAATTAGATATTTACGGAAACCTGTGGTCCAGTGCCGGAGGGGACAGACGTTTTGGATGAACCGAAACTAGAGTAGGACTGCATTCCTAATTGATTTTTAGGTCTATTTTCATCTATTTATTCCAAAAATAGTACTTTAACTTCAAAATAAATAGTATTTTTTCACTTTTACCTACTCATTAATTAGCATGCACACTTGTTAGAGAACCTGTTGATATTTTTAGCATCAATTAAGCGAATAAACAAGTTCAATTTTACTTTCATTTAGAAGAAATTCAAAAATAACTTATATAAATTGATGATTTGAAAACATGACATATTGAGCGGGTCAAGTTTAATCAAGGTAAAATATGATTCATTATCTAGTTAATCGAATTTTGATTTAACCGGAATCAAAAAGTTTAGCCCAAAACGTGATTTATGAGCGAAAACCCAAATCACACCCAAAAAGTTTGAGCTCAACATTGGGTGAAGTCCGCAAACAACGTTACACTCGATTGACGGCAAAACTAATTATTTGTGCGAAACGTAACACATGTTTAACATTGAATTGCATACAAAGGGTACTAAAATGGCTGTATTTACGTCTTTTACGGCAAACTATTGTTTAATTGTCAGACATTAGACAACAAATGAATTGTTATTTATTTTCATTTCATTTGATTCACACGTTTTTGAATTGTTTGAAAAATTTTCCAAAAACACCCATCAAATCGAGTTTACCCAGAATTCCAACAACGCTTGGCTTTGATTAAAAGCTTAATTGTGTTCAACAGATATCTCGATAAAAGTCTGTAATAAAATCATTTGTGTTCACTCACTATAATCGAGTTAAAAAAAATTGTGTTCAAAAAAAGTCGACTAAAATCATCGCGGATTTGATTTGCGGTTTGAATACAATTAATAATATTTTAATTAATTAATTAATAATTGAGTTTAAAAATCAAATTTCGTGTAATTTTTTTGGCAAAAATTTGGGCCAAAAATTGGTTTTGTTTTTGATTTTTTGATTAATATTTAATTATTATTATTATTATTAAACACAATGAGAGGCAATGGAGGCAAACAAATGACTAATTATTATTAATTTATTACAACTATTAATAATAATTAATTGAAGGAAAGGACACAAGTATTGGATTAAAGGCTAATAAGAGATGAAAAGAAATCAATATTTTTCTCACAATTAATAAGATTTGACTCAAAATTTTATTGAGATTTTTGGACAAAATTTCGGGAAATTTACCTAAAAAACAGTTAACAACACTATTATTGCCAAACAAGAGATGAGTTTTTAATAATAAAGCCTTAAATTGATTAATAAATTCAAAAATTGGCGAAAATTAAGCAAAACTTTCGCCAAAAAAGACTTCTCTTTAATAAAAAGGATTTAATTTTTGCCGAAAATCTGATTTTGAAATTCAGACCAAATTTACTGAAAATTTCACTTAATTTCTAATAATTACTGAAAACTAATAATGCGTTTAATATTTGTCTTATTGTTTATTATAGTTATTAAGAGTAGAAAAAAGGGTTGAAAACTGACCCCAAATATAAGTGAAATTTACCCGAAAATTACAAATTGAGAGAAAAACTCTCCGCGAATACGAAGAAACGGAAGCTTTCGGAACCAATTGCCAACAGATCCCCGGCTGAAGACGTAATGAGTGACCACATGAGAGACGTGAGGGATATGCGCGACATTAGAGATGTGAGGGATGTCCGCGACGTCAGAGACATCCGCGATATTCGGGACATACCTCTCAATGACATCAGAGACGAGTTCACAGTCGAAGAGAAACTGGTGACCAGTGTTTGGGTTCACGACAGACAACTCACCGGCAAATCCATGGATGAGCTCCGGTCCGACTTCGAGCAGAGGTTCGGCAAAAAGGCCCCAAAACACGACTCAATGATCTGTTGGGAGAGGAGTGCGTTCACAACCGGTTCCGTCTTGGAGACAGTGCCCCACATATCGGCCCAAAGTAGGGAACAACAGCAACACCACAACCGCATGCATATGGAGGCCGCCTCCGGGTCGATGTCCTCCCGGTCTTCGTCTGGCAGAAAGCCGGCCGCCTCCTCATACCACCCGTCCCTCTACAAGACAGAGCTGTGCAGACAGTACTACGAGTACGGGTACTGTGACTATGGGGACCGGTGTCTGTTTGCCCATGGCAAGTATGAGCTCAAACGCATTCCCAACTACAAGACAAAGCTGTGCGCCTCTTATCACAGCTCCGGCTACTGTTCTTTCGGCAGTCGGTGCGCTTTCATACACAAGAAACACGAGGCCAGAGAAATAGAGAGACAGGAGCCTAAGGCCCGCACCAGTCGATCCATTCGACCCAATCGGCGCACAGAGATGTCTCGCAAGAAGTAGGACCGCATCAATTGGTCATCTGTCGGCCCCTTCTTTGCCGTTCCCTCTCAGATATATTTTTCATTGAAATTATCCCTTTTTTTTGACATTTTCTGGTATTTAATGAACTCTTTTGTCCAGTTTTTGGCATTTTTTGCGTTAATTATGTCTTTAATAGTCATTTGACTTAATATTTATATTAATTTTGCTTTAAATCAATTAATTGATTGGATTTTTGTCGAATTTCGAGTCATTTGTCACACAATTTGTTCACTGATTTTGACATTTATTTAAATTAAATGTATTTTTCGATCATTTCATTGAATATTTTCGTCGAAAAACGTTAATTAAAATCAGATTTTTAATTAGAAATTGATTTTAAATTTTATTTAATCACTAAATATGCCATTAATTGATACTTAAATACTGGATGCGGTCGGAGTCAGGCCTACAGGCGAGAGGACAGGCCTTCAGTCCCTTAAAGCGCAGTTCAATGAATACTTTTAATTGATATTAATTAATAATAATAATAATAATTATAATGAATTTCATAAAAATCTATAAAATAATTGATTTTAAAAATCTATAAAATATGAGAAAAACATCCAATAAATGGACTAAAAAGTGGTTTCACTCGGAATCTCATCAATCAATTGGTTTTGGGTTTGAGTTCAGCCTTCGATCTCTTGTATGACTTGATGTAGAAGTTGGCGAACATCACGAAGAATATCGGGCCCTGACTTACGGGCATAACCCGGTAAATGATGGGGTAATCCACTTGGAATATGTTGAGAATCAGGCCATAGATACCAATGATTGCGAACTGAGTCAACTGTATTTGGGTTATGTATCGCTTCCACCACAAGTACTTCTGGACGGAGGGCCCGAACGCCGCCAATGCGTAGTACGAGTACATAATTACGTGGCACGTGCAGTTGAGCAAGGCAAACAGACCCAGCACTGGCATCAGAGGCGATACCTAAACAAAAGGTTGAGTTTATTTATATGTTTTAGCCGTAGACTAAAGGTTTACAAAATTAAGGTTTAAGTAGTTTTCAATACGCATTGAAAGTGGGTTTCAGTGACGTAAACCTTGATTTGGCAAAACCTTCTGTCGATAAAAGAATGATAATTAGGGACTAACCCAAGCGCTGATCCAACCAATGATGGGAACAGATATGTGGTGATAGATATGGAGAACAGTTATCTGATTATTCTTCTTCCGCACCACAAAGAAGAGAGTGTCGATAAAGTCAACAAATTTGGTTATCATATAGTAGTGAAACATATGGACGACAGTCATTGTGGGCGGACTCCGGTCCCTATTGTCCGGGAACTTGAAGTCGAGGAGTCGGGCGCCGTAGTCCAGCCATAGCACCGACTGGTATAAGAAGAACAGATTGATTGCAACCATCAGTGCGTTATAGAAGAGCATCAATTGTCTCAATTCAAAGGGCTTTCGGTTAGCCATCCATTTGGGGCCGACTTTAGTCACGAATAGAAAGTAAGTTATAAGGATTGCCATCAGATTCCAGGGGCCGCCGCTCATCAGCGGCAGGTTTACTGTCCTCGGGTCGCACCTGTCATCCCAGTACTGATGCATATAGTACTGGAGTCCGGGGGACAGCAGATTAGACCCGTTGACCACCACTTGCTCTGACATCTGGTCGCACATCAAAAACAAACACTGATTTCGGTTCAAACGTTTCCTCAGTTTTTCACAAAATTAATGATTAGTTTCGTCGCAAAACTGTAAACGAAAAATAAACACAATTTTATATTAACTCAATTTTTTAGCTTGATTCAATTGGGAGAAAAGGTTGTGAAGTTTTTATGGCTTTCCCTCACTCAGGTGATCACCACTTGGATTGAAAAACTTCTTGTTTACAGTTCTGACTAACAGACCGACAAAACCACGAGTTCTCAATCGATAACTCTTTCAATCGATTAGTTAATAATTAGTTAATAATTAATTAAAAACTTTCTCTGATTTAAACAGAAATTGATTTCAAATTTTTGAAAATATAATAAAAACTTTGCCCGAGCAAAGGAACAGCAAAGTAACACTTAACTTGGTTATTCAAAGAGATGGTATGTATTGACGTTTAAATACATTTATTTTTAATTATAATTAAAATAAATTGACGTTAATATGAAGTGATGTTAATTGAAAGTCATTTGAGTGATATTTACATCACAGGAAATAATAAAGACGAGCTTGCTAAAATATTCACTGTAATAAAGATCACGCTAGGCTCCACTGTGTGGGCTGTGCATGCTTAAATACAGAGCTATGTAGGAATCCAGAGGGAGACCAGAATTTTCTTCACTGTCTTAACGAAAAAGATTCTGTGAATTTATACGATGACCTTGGATACATCCATCTTTCTATTTACTTGGCTTTTATTAGGCGAAAATTTCAACCGAATCCTTAATTTATTGAAAGTTTCTGGATAAGATTAGATAGTTGCTGGGGAAGGCCGTTTAGCACCAGTTAGCTAACTATTACTGCAATACTCATTAAAATTATTCTGAGTCATTAGAAAATGAATCACGACTTCAATTACTGGTCCTAGCTAGTCTTGATCTAGTTTAAATGATCTAGATATCACATAAATTGTCTAATAACATTATCCCGATTCGAATTATATCCAGATTTTCCACATTTCTTAATTCAGGTGTAATTTTTGGGTAATTTTCCTAAAAAAAGACAAAAACAAGAAATTCTTTGATTACTTACCGACTCTTCTATTCTCTGTATTTGAAGTTTTGTTTAGTTTTGTTGTTTTACTTCACTTTTCAAACAAAAACTACATTTTCTTCAAAGAAAATGTTGACAAAAAAATGATTCCGAGTCTAAACTCTTGAAGTATTCCAAAAGTATTCTTTCAAAGTTTATTATCGTATGATATCATCCAAAATAAAAACCAATTGTGAAACAAATATTTTGGAAAATAAATAAATTATATATATTTAATATATTTGTATAAATGTATGGATCACTTGAAAATTATTGGTGAAGACTCTCAAGAGTTTGCTAGTTATTGATTTGTTGATAGAAAACGAAAATATTCAGTTCAAGTTTAAAATGATTCCGATTGTAATTGTTTTTCGTAGTCAACACACAAAACAATAGATGAAAAAAACAAGTTTTTGACGATTTTTTCTTCACATAAATCCTATTTCGCAACACTTTTTGTATTTCTTTAAACCAAAAGCTTTTCAGAAACGTTGAGAAAATTGACGACAATTTTCTTCGATTAAAACACTTTTCAAACACTATTTGACAACAATTTCAGAGCCAATTAATATAGGAATTGACTTCTATTGGGAGCCCAATGAAAGTCAGACCCAAATACTCAGTTCACACATGAAATGCATAAAATTTGTAGAAAATTAAATAAATTAATTCACTTTAAAACTGTTTAAAACACTTGTTTGTCGCGAAACACATGAAAGAAAAGGATATAATTCAATGTCAGATAAGGACCGACCGTTTTTCGGTTGAAAACTATTCCAACCAATTGTTATGTGAATCGGAAAAAGAGAAAAAAAATTCTTCAAATTTCTCTTAACTTAACTCACATTAGACTCAAGTTTTTTGTTGTTTTTCATTCAATATTTACGAAACTTTAGGAAACTTTATGGAAACTTTCAATGACTTCAATGACAAGGAAGTCGATAAACACAACACTCTTTTGGAGAGAAAAATGAGCGGAAAAAAAATTGGCGAACAGTTACTCAAACGACTAATAGGTTATGGAAAACACTAATTGAAAGGTGAGTTTTTGATATTTCGCTTTCAAATCACAAATCACTGTTACAGTTATACTCTGAGGAGAGCGAACACCACTGGTGAGCGCACAGGTGAGAGCACTGGTGAGAGTACAGCCACAACAAAAAACTGTAACACAATTTCCACGAAAACTTGAATTACAAATGATTTTTGAGTCAAAACTTTTGTTGAATAAAACTTTTTTTATTACAATTATTATTATTATTATTATTATTATTTCGTATTAAAAATCTTTACTTCTTTTCAACCGATTGACTGTCCATTAGATAAGACTTCATAAAAGTTGATAGAAGTTTGAAAAACCAAACGAAATCGAAACTCAATCCACAGACTAATCAATCAAATAATAAATTAGGTTATTATACAGCGTTCGAGTCATAGCCGGATCAAAAAGGTTAATGGTGCAAGAATTACCAATGCTAATTAATTGAACTTCAGAGGGAGAGGACAGGTATAACAAGAAATTTAGACAGGTGAACTTTTCATTTCAATGGGAGATCTGTTTCGGTTTAATAACGTGGATAATAAAAACCCGTTGTGTGCCGTTTCGGACCGGAAATGGGTTTCGATTTTTATTTATTCACTTATTTTGTTGGAAATAATTTTTGTCATTCTTTTCGTTTCAAAGACTTTCTTCAATGCATTTTAGTAATGGCATGAGCAAGGTGGAACCAAATATTTAAATAAATACATTTTATATTCAGCTAGCTTGTTTGCACTCGAATGAATGTTTTTGCCCTGTTCAATTATATGCTATTCCTTTATTTGATATGCATTAAATCCACTTCTGGTTTGAATTTGTGCATGATCAAGTTACATTAGAGTATATTTTCCGCATTATTTAAGATACCTTGCTCATCAAATTGATATTTTATTGCTTTAGTAAACATAATAAACTATTTTTCTCCAAATAAGTTATGACAGCAATTAGTGAATCGGAATTTCTGAAGCGAAGACACTTTGCAAGAATCAAATGCGTCTTTGGGTTTGGGTTTTTCTTCATCACATCGATGTCTTAAATTGTAAGAGATGGGCAAGGTGCAAATTGGCGAACATCCTTTTGTCGCGATAAAAGAGACCCCGTTATAGAACAACTTAAAACCTATTACTCCCTCGACGTCTATTCTGTGCCGAATTTGGAGGGAAAGGATACTATTTTAGGTTATACTCTTGCTCATCCCTGATTTGAATTTATGTTTCATTGTTTATTTTATTTGCATTTTAATTAGAATTCATATATTTTCGGCTATTTTTGGTCTTTTATTAAGTGAATTGATTTATGTGTCGATTGTTTTTTCATAGAATAAATTTCTTAACAAATATTGACTTTTCATTGAATAAAAAGATGTTTTTTTTCCAAAGAATTCAATTAACGGCGAAAGTCGAGGGAAGACGTGAATGAGTGTAAGCTATCGACATTTTTTTTAGATTTACCGTGGTCATTGGAAAACACTAAGCAATAGCACGAATCTCAAGGTAAACGTTATGGATGCCGTTCCGCAGGAAAGGCTATTTTACTCTTGAAGGGGACGACTCGCCTGTTGAGGCAGTGCTCTGGGATGGTGCCGATGAACTAGTTTATGTTGTTATGGTGAGCCATTGGTGACCCCTTGAACTCTACTTTCATTGATTTTTAAATTTGATCAGTGTCATATTTTTCGAGATACGTGATTTTAAATTCAAACCAGGTCCTTTTTATCAGGATATCAATCAAACAGATTTATTATTATTTCACAAAATTTATTTATCTTGGTTATAAAACAATAATAATAATTTAATTAGCTATACAAGGACATTTGATTCTGTTCAAAATTTTTAATTATTAACAAGATAACCTAATGTTGAACTGAATCAAATGTACTTGCTTATAAATTAAAAATTGATATAAACTATCAACTTTTGAGAGAAAATTTACAGCTTTTTAATATTTGTTCGTTAATTGTGTGAGAATTTTATTCCGAGCTTTTAATCAGAGCTTTTATTTTTCAATGTTATCCATCAAAGTCTGGAATTTACATAATTGTTAAAAAATCTAATCTTGCAAACAATAATTATTATCAGTAAATAAGTTATGACTCAACTCATTATCAAAGCTTTTATTAAACCGAAGAAAAGGCTTTTCTTATGATTTGATTTTTAGTCCACTTTTTTAACACTTTTATGAGTGGAATAACATCTCAGATAAAACTGTGCGAACATTATTAGGAAGAGTGGGGGCTGTGCTGTGGGACAGAATAATTCAAAAATTAGTTATCAGTTTGAAAATGAGCTTGCTTATCAATTGGGTCATACCAGTGGCCAACCAGAAGGCAAATGGAGGATAGTTTTGCTGATAAGTGAAGACAAAGCAGCCGTAGACACACAACACCGCGAACTGTATTAACTGTATTTGAGTTATGTATCGCTTCCACCACAAGTACTTCTGAATGGAGGGCCCGAACGCCGCCAACGCGTAGTAGGAGTACATAATCACGTGTACCGCCGAATTGAGCAAGGCAAACAGACTGATCGCCGGCGAGCCGTACCGGTTCCAGATGTAGAGCCAGCCCAGGATCGGCACAATTGTGTGGTGATACAGATGAAGGGTTGATATCTGTGAGTACTTCTTACGCAACACAAAGAATATGGTGTCCAACAGGTCCAGGAATTTGGTCAACCAATACAAATAGAAGGACCAGATGTGAGCCATTGTCCGCTCTGACCGGTCGTTGCCGTCGGGCCACTTGAAGTTAGCCAATTGGCGGCCGCCGTCCAGCCATTGGATGGCCTCAAAGAAGAAGTAAAAGTTGATGACAACCATAACTGTGTTGTAGACAAACATCGGTCCTCTCAGTTGATACGGTTCCCGGTTTTTCATCATTTTCGGGCCCAACTTCTGGACAAACAGTAGGTAGAGCGCCATCACAGTAATCATTGCCCATGGTCCTTCCCTGATCAGAGGAAGGCCTGTCGTTCGCTGGTCGCCGACGTCTTGCCAGTGCTGTTGCAGATAATAGCGAAGACCACCGCTCAGCCGCTGTGAGGAACTGCTGGCACCCACTCTATAAGTCGATGACATTTGTCTTAATATTTGCCGATTGACTGACTATTAAATGAATCACAAAATGTCTTTAAATTTCTTGGAAAACGCCTTTTCTTTAGTCTATTAATTAAAGACAATCAAAAGCAAAGGGTTTTTGTTGAGTCAATTGATTCACTTTTCAAACACTATTCAAATGAAAGATAACTTTTTGAAAACTTATTTCGCGTGAATTCAAATAATAATAACTTTTTTGTTAATTATATTTGAATTTTGAGGAAATTTTTTCTAACAATTCATAAATCAATTGAAGAATAAGACTCCCGTCGACTGTGGTTTTCATGCAAAAGGGGTTTGACTACTCCTATCCCACTCTTTGCTGATGGCTTTACCTCGACGTCAGTCAGGAGTGAGAATAAATTCATAGATCACTTGGAAAAAGTGCCGTTTTTTCGTTGATTTTTATGTTTATTTACAGTCGAGTGAAGAAAATTCAATCCACAGGTATTTGTGTCACTCAGAAAAACTGTTTTCAAAATAGCCTTCAAGACTTCCACTGCAAATACCGGTCCCTTTTTCTCGCCTCTCAGACTGACTGGCTATTCCTGGCCACTAATAGCCAAGGTGGAGTTCTATTTTTAGAAAATAGGGGAAAGTTTTCATCAATAATTTCGTGCGATTTATTGATTTGAGCACGAATTAATCTTATTTCAAATTAACTGTCTTGCTCATGCTCAATTAAGCTATGTATTCCCACTCCATTCCCTCTTTTTCACATGTGCATATTTTCACACGGTAAATTATGTGATATTTTTACCAAAATCCTATGGAAATGAGCCTTAAAAGTGTTTACAAACTATTTATATGACTTCATTTAAAAGTCCTGATTTCCTTTTGATCTTGCTCATATCAAGTGAAAAACAATAAAAACTTTTCAAGTTCATTTGAAAGTCAATCAATTATCGACTGTCAAACAAATTTCCCTTTTGGTAAATGTGTTATAAAACGGTTTTTCTCAAAAACAATGCATTTCTGTGAAGACTGTTTGAAGTGAACTAATTCTCGGAAATCACTTGACTTTGATTGAGGGGTAGCCAAAGGGGTGTCCACTTCATGATACTTGGTTATTTTATCTTGCCACTCTTTATTATGAAATATAAGAATACCTCAAGTGGTAATTTTTAGGAACTACCCACTTTCAGTTAGATAAGTGTAAACACAACACTCGCACAGCATAACACTCCTGGCTATCCCTCTTATGTAATCAAACAAATCACTCAGAATAAGTAATTTTCACTTTTAATTGCGCCAAACGTTAGACAAACCGTGAATTTCAATCCATAGACGAATGAAAATGAAAAGCAGTTTTGTCGGACCTGAAGGACGGGTGGGATATATAGGCAGGACTCGACTCTGAGCTCTAATTTCTGAGGAAATACAACTAATTTGGACTAATTTTAAAATTCTTTGCTGAATTCAATAATGCTCGAGGCCATTTGAGTCTCCTCATGCCTGTTGGCATTGACCAGCTTTAATAATAGGGTCTTTGCTAGGATTATGTCTATTTTTGAGGGGTCGCCTATTTTTAATTCCGTCCACTTTTCTATTGATTACGATTTTATACAATAAATAAATAAATTTATTTTAATTGACATAAAAATATGAGAATACAGTCTATTATCTGATTAATAAACTTGCAATTAATTGAGAGGTCTTTAGTTTTCATAAGTTATCTATAACCAAGGTACAAAATAGGTTTTTTCACTTCACGATTGTTCAAAGTAATAGCATGATCATTTTACTAGTCTATTGAGTATTGCTTTCTATTCAGACAATAAATCGGGGATAGACTGTGCTCTCAAATGATAATATGAATTATAAAGATGATCAAGCTTGTGACATAATTGAGACAGCTCGAATTTTGGTCAACACTTCATCGTTGCTGTGATCGGTGACTACACCCCAGTCCTGAGCGACAGCAGTTCCGAACAGCTCATAGATGATGCCCCCGGTAACATATACGCCTGCTGCAATGTACCAGACAATGTTCCACTGTCTTGTTATTGAACCATCCTGGTGAATTCAAAAAAATATAATTATCAATTAAACTATGTCATTAACCATTAGGTAAATTACCCCATGCTCTAGCAAGAATCCAACGAGCATTGGCCCAATAAAGCCTGAGGCAGAGGCTAAGGTGTTGGCCACACCGAACACTGTGCCGGAAAAGTCGGGCGCGTACTCTGTTATGACTCCATATTCGCCTCCAGTTATGAAACCGTAGAGAAAGGCACCGATCAGTAGGAGTGCAATGACTGCACTGCTATTACACCCGACTATAGGCACCAGAAGTGTACAAACAGCCGCTCCGAACATCGCTATTAGTCAGGAAACGGACCGTCACTCAGATAAGAGTTTCTATTTTTGGGCATCTTTTCAGTGTTTTGCCACTGATTACAGTCTAAGAGTGACAAAGGTGATTGACAAGGTTGTAACTTGCCATTTTAATTAATCATAATTCAATTTACTCATAATTATCTATCATGGATATTTTTCAATGAAATATAAATTAAAAATTAATGATCTTGGTCACTCCCAGACAATCATAGATTACATAATGAGCCGACAATGACTGTCCTCTAGTTTTCTAATCACAAACTCACCTAAACTTTGAAAATTTTTCCTATTCCTTGTCTGTGACATCCATTGCTTGCTCCTGACCCACGAGGAGAGGGGTCCGCCAGATATCAGTGCTGTGCATAAAGTAATATACATAAGCGAACTGAACCAACTGTTGGTCTGAATGGCCATTCCGAACACCTGATCCAAATACTGGGGCATATTCGTGCACAACAGGTAATACCCAAAACTGCCCATTGATTTGGCGGCAATGGAAGCCCAGACCACTTTCGAGGTCATTATCTTCAGCCACGGAATCGTAAGATTCGGCCTTTTCTTTGAGTTCGGATTATTGGCTAAAATATACTTCAGTTCGGTCTCTGTTATACTCCGGTCCTCTTCGGGACTATTACTGACACAAAACACCCAAAACACGAACCAAATTAAGTGTAAAATAGAGGTCAGGTAGAAGACAAAGGGCCAGCCATCAAGAAAGTCTTGTTGTACTAGGTAACCCGCAAGCGGGGAGATTATAATTCCGCCCACATTGCCCATGAAGGTTGTGCAAGTGATGGCCAGGACCTTCTCGTTCAGGGGAAACCATTTGGCGAACATTGAGAACAGAGAGGAGTAGACTATCCCATGAAAAGCACCCATAAGGAGACGCATAACAATGACCAGGGAGTAGTGGATTTCGGCAAACACAGGAATCAGTGCATTACATATGCCGGGTATGAATACACCCAAACCGCACATCCATTTTGCACCGAATTTGTCGGCATAGGTGCCCAACACCTGAGTGACTGTGTATCCATAGAAATAAGAACCCAGGATAAGTCCCTGCTGCGATTCAGTCCATTGGTATGTGCCCTGGTTTTAAATAGATTAATTAATCTAAATGAGCATGGTTGAATTGAAGTTTGCAATACTTACGTGATATGCAGACTCTTTCGTGAGATTCATCGATGCATTTATATCATAGCAGAGGTCATGTGTTCTGTTAGAGCCCATGTCCTCCAAGTCCTCAGTGACGGCCTTCTCGTCGACCATTGCAATGATAGTTACGCTCAGATTTGCTCTCAACAGATATAAAAGAGTGCATCCGAGACATCCCAAAACCCCCACTTTGAGTCTTTGGGGCACTAATGGCTTATTAGAGCCCATTCTTAGCCCAGAATAAGTATTTCAAAGCTCAGCATAAAAAAGTTATATCTTTGAGATTTGAAATTGTTTTGTAAATTTTCATAGTTTTCACTCATATTTATACGTCTTATATAAAGTCTAATAAAGTTTACGATTCCTATAATTATTACTGTAGTGGGTATTTATGATGGTATGATCATTAGGTGATTGATGGTAGCAACTAGTAGGATTCAGTTACGCACAATTGGAGCTAGAACTCCAAATAGATTGCTAGGAATTCCCTTTCCGAACATTTTATAATATATTGGCATAGGTTTAACAAAGCATAAACTATGTGAAATTCAATTTTAATTGATTAGCTTGGTCATTTATGGTTAACCTTTATTACTGCAATTAGCATAATTACAATCAAAAACTTCCTGGTTGAAAATTATTCATATCAACTGAGTATCCGGCGAAAAATGATTAATGAAAATTTGGATCTCTGATAATGAAATTGGTAATTGTTTTAACAGCCAGATTGAACCAGAACATTTACCCATACAGTTTATGGCCTGTACCCAACAGATAAGGCATTCCCTTATCACTTGTTGGTTTCTTTTTATTATTATTTTTTATTAAACCTAGTACCCTTAAAATTTAAAATAATTATAAGAATTACTTTTCAAAACTGTTAGACATTAAACATTCTGCAAGATCATAATCAGGACAATTGAAAAATTCAGCAGACATGGTAGAATTGAGGCAATTTTACTTAATGACATTGATATGGCATAGCTAGGTAATCATGGTTTGTAATGCTCTGAGACAGTATTTATTTTGATCTTGCTTCTATGTTGATCTTGGTTTGAGAGTATTGCCCAGGGCTGGGGGTCTGTTGACCCCAAAAAAGCATAGAAGACACCCCCGAATATATTAATACCAGCGGAAATGTACCAGATCGTATTCCATTGTCTTCTAACTGATGTTTCCTAAAAGAAAATATTGAAACTAATTTATAATTAAATTTACCAAGGTGAAATGGTGGCTCCAACTACCCCATGATCTAGCAAATATCCGACGAGCATCGGTCCAACAAAACCGGCGGCCGCTGCGAATGAATTGGTTATCCCGAAGACTGTGCCCGAGAAGTTTGGGGCGTACTCTGGGATACTTCCATACTCTCCCCCACTGTTAAAGCCATAGATGAAAACTCCGAACAATAGGAGAGCTATGACTGCATCGCTATTACAGCCGACGATCGGCACAAGTATTAGACAAACAGCACATCCGAACATCGCTATCATTGGAGGAAAGGACTGTCAGATAAAAAGGATTTATTTTATCAAAAGTTCCAAAACTCACCCAAACATTGAAAACATTTTCTATTCGTGCTCTGTGTGACCCACTCCTTGCTCTTGACCCACGAGGAAAGGGGTCCGCCGGCCAACAGTGTTATGCAATAGAATGAATACATAAGAGAATTAAACCAACTGTTCTTATGGATGGCCACTCCGAACACAGAGTCTAGGTACTTGGGCATATTTGTAACAAGGAGGAAATACCCGAAACCACTTGAGCTTTTCGATATGGCTGAAGCCCAGACCACTTTCGATGTCATTATCTTAAGCCAAGGAATGGACACATTCTTCACATTCTTTGAGTTCTTATTATTGTCTAAAATATATTTCAGTTCCGTTTCTGTTATATTCCGATCCTCTTCTGGACTGTTGGTAACAAAATAGATCCAGAATATAAACCAGATCACATGAACTAATGAAGTAACATAGAAAACAAGAGGCCAACCATCTAGCAAATTGAGCCTGACCAAATAACCGGCCAAAGGCATGACTATAACACCGCCTAAATTACCCGAAAATACAGTGCCAGTGATGGACAGGTTTTTCTCGTTTTCGGGAAACCATTTCGAGAAGAGAGAGAACATTGAGGAGTAGATCACCCCATGGAAGGCACCCATAAGGAGGCGCATCACAATCACAAGTGAATAGTGAATGTCAGAGAGGACAGGGATGAGTGCGTTACAAATGGCGGGCACGAAGACACCCAAACCCGCCACCCATTTGGCGCCAAACTTATCGGCCAAACAGCCCAACATATTCGTGAGGGTATACCCGTAGAAGTATGAGCCGAGTATAACACCCTGCACATATTTGCTCCATGTATGTGTGCCCTGGTCAAAATATTCTTAATTTTCAAGACCAAGCTTGGTTATTCCAAATTTAGACTATAAGACTTACATGATAACCAGGTCCATTAGTTTCGTTGAATGCTTGAGCATCAAAGCACAGGTCGTCAGTACTGTTCTCCACCCTGTGTTGATTGACACCACTTTCCTCAACCATTGCAATGATAGCGACACTCAAATTAGATCTCAAGACATGCAAAAGAGTGCATCCGAGACATCCCAAGACACCCACTTTGACGCGCGATGGCACTAATGGCCTATTAGTCACCATTTTTCACCAAGAACAATTGATAACTCTTAAGTAGAACGCGGACTCATTTTCCGTCGGATGAGATTCACTGAATAACTTTCACTCAAATCACTCGCATTTATATCGAATTAATAATAAAATTTTATTATTCTATGAGTTATAGATCTATAAATATAAACTTGCAATTCGATCGATACTCTGCTCAAATATTTATTTAGAAACTGGTTAGATTCACCTAGATCTAATCGGAAATAATAAACTAAACAAAACAATTACCACTTTTATATTCTAATGACAAATCACATTGTAACTAGAATACCAAGGTATATTTAGAAACCTTGAATGAACTGATGATACCTTGGTCATATATTGCCATTCGAATAAGAATTTTGAAATAATATGGATTTTTAAAATGAGAATAAACTTGTAATTTATATTTGGGTTGAATTTAAATCAATAAAAAACTATTCACCCAATGACTCGTCAAAACTCAGAATTTGTTCATGCTTATTTCACATAAATCTTTTAAATTATGATAAATAATCTAAATAACCTAGAAAAAAATAATTGTATGAATAATGCTAGGTAGTTAGTAAACATTTGGATTCATAAATTTTATTAAGTTATTTAGTTTACAGCTAGCGTTAGAGCATGCAACTTTTAATTTATTTTAAATATGATTTGTTTCAGTTTAAAAATTGTTTTATTTTTTGATTAAAAATTAACAAGATCATTCAAATAAATATTGCATTATATTATTTAAAAAACTTTGATAAAATTTATTAGACATTTTGTTCTTGCAAATGTTTTGCTTCTTGATCATCTGAATCAACGTGGACAACTGCCCATGGTTGTGGCACAGAAGTTCCAAGAAACTCAAACGAAATGCCACCTAGAGCATAAATACCCGCTGTGATGTACCAGATCAAATTCCATTGTTGTCTTAGTCCTGAGCCGTTCTAAATTAAATATTTGATCAAGATAAAGTACACAAATTGATCATGCAAAAACTCACTCCACTATCCAACAAATAGCCGACAACTTGTGGCCCAATAAAGCCGGTGGTGGAGGCCAGGGTGTTCGACACACCAAAAACTGTTCCCGAATAGTTAGGCGCGAACTCAGGTATAATCGCGAACTCGCCTCCAGTGATAAAACCTAGCATGAACACTCCTAACAGGAGTAAGGCAATTGCTGCTGTGCTGTCGCAACCCGTGCTCGGGATGAGTGCCATACATATACAACAGCTAAAGTTGGCTGAAAAGGACAGGTATTACACAACTATGCCATTTAATTTGAGATGTGCAAGGTTGTTTGAAAGAGTTGTAAACATTAGAATGAACCTTGCACATACATATTCTGGAATACCTAAACTTTGAAAGTTCTTCCTATTTCTTGTCAGTGTTATCCAGTTTCTATTTTTGATCCAGGTGCTCAGAGGGCCGGCGGCCACCGATGAAAGACAGAGGACGGCATACATGAGTGAATTGAACCAACTGTTTGTGTGAAGACCTAAACCGAAAACTGTGTCCAAATATGTGGGCATTTTTGCGCACAGCATATAATACCCAAAAGCACCGCATGTTTTCGTCATTATTGATGCCCAGACGGGTCGAGACTTGAGTATGGCTTTCCAGGGGACGGCCAGATGGCGGACATTCTTCGAGTTCTTGTTGTTCAGTAAAATGTAGTCCAACTCCTGTTGGCTTATATTCCGGTCCTCTGAGGGACTGTTGGACACAAACTCACACCAGAAGTAGAACCAAATGACGTGCACTATGGAAGTCAGGTAGAAGACGGAGGGCCAGCCACCCATAAAGTCTGTATTGCACAGGTAGCCTGCCAATGGCATAGTTATAACCCCGCCAAGATTGCTAAATACAATGACCCCGGTCAGCGCCAGGTTCTGTTCGGAGATCGGAAACCATTTTGATATCATTGAGAAGAGACAGGAGAAGACCACCCCATGGAGGGCCCCCATCAGTACCCGCATTGCTATTATCAGTGAGTAGTGAATGTCAGCCAATATGGGTATCACTAGATTACAGACGGAGGGCAGGAATACACCCAAACCTATCATCCATTTGGCACCGAATTTGTCGGCAAAATATCCAAGGAACTGTGTCGCACAGTAGCCATAGAAGTATGAGCCGAGTATTGTGCCCTGCACAGATTGGCTCCATAGATATTTGCCCTAGATATCAAATTAAGTTTCCATTTATTTTCCTTGATCAATTTTTGAATAAAATTGAAATAAATTAAAAGCTGTTATCTTATTGTAATTCTTAGAAAAATTATATGGTGAGAATATTCCACGTATAACCTGGTCATTATTCTAGTTATATTTATTTACTTATTATGATTCTGAAATTTTATCATGATTAAAAAGAACAAGATTAATGTTTCGTGTAATTTTCAATAATGTTTTAAATTGAAAATCAAAAATTATACTTGTCAACTTTAAAACTGTAATGTTTCAAGAAATCTACAAATAAATATTTTCTGAAAATGTGCTTGAGCAATTTGGTTGTCCAACAATGAGTGGTTATTTTTAATAAAATATATTTTATCCTTCATTCCTAAATTTCAAGCATGGTAAAAAGAATCAAGTCTTCAGGGAAGCACCGTCATGCAAATTATAATTGAACAATTTTGCTTGCTCACTTTATCACAAAATAGAAAATAGTTAAAAACTGTAATCCTTTTAAAACATTGTGAATAAATATAAGATAAAAATAATCTAGAATATATTGGAAACAAGCAATGTCCTTCTTTACTAAATTACCTTTTACTTATTCTAAAATTCAAATGAGCTGATAAAAAAATTGAATGACATTGATATAAACAGTTTGTGATTATATTCATATTAGAAAATGAACTTGACAAATTGACAAAACATTTGAAAACTAATGCACACAAACTGTAACTTTGATCACAAACTTAAAGCCTTCAAAACACGTGAACTGTTTTAATCCCAAAAAGTATAACAAAGTCTTTCATCACTTTATTTGTCGTTTAATTGAAATCAATTTTAAGACAAAATCTCATTAAATCAGAGTTTAATCAATTGTTTTAAGTCTTAATTATCTCTCAATTGATCCCAATTTAATTGCAACAGAAGTCGTAATCAATAATCAAAATGTTTGGCAAACGATGTCCGCCCGAAGGAGAGCCGACTGACCCGAAAAGAGTGGCCTCAGAGTTGTCGGACATAATAACAGTCACATTGACTTCGACTACAGTCTGGGATCAGTTTCTTGGAATATCAGTCGTCGGACATCAGAAAAAAGTGGGCGCTCTTTATGTCCGCCACATTTTTAAGGGCTATGCGGCCGACCGGGACGGCCGTATTGAGCCTGGTGATGTGATTATCCAGGTAAATGATGTCAAATTCGAGAACAAGTCCAATGATGAGGCCGTGCGGGCGCTCAGGGATGCCGTTCAAAAGACTGGACCAATCAAACTGATGGTTGTGAAGGGCCGGCAAACTACTACCCGAGGCCAGCGCTCTATCCCTATATCGAGAGCAGAGCCGGTCTTTCCTCTAAACCCAGAGGCCTGGGCTGAGCACACACTTCGCTTCAGAGGTGACCATTACTCAGGTATTCCTATTTTTGTGGTCAACTGATGTCAAATTCAATGACTACCCCTTTCAGAAACAGACACACATTCGGGGCCCCTCTCTATGTCCTCAAACACATCCCCGCTATGGACGGGGAACACACTTTTGAGAGCTAATTGCAGACACCTCTCCATTAGGACTGGTATGCTCGCAATTGTTAGGTCTATGGCCAGCCCTAACTCAGGCCTCGATATAAGGGACAGAATATGGCTGAAGATTATGATTCCGAACGCCTTTATTGGCTCAGAACTGGTGGAGTGGCTCTACCATAAGGTCAAGGGCTTTGAGGACAGGCATGAGATCCGAAATTACGCCAAACAAATGATTAAACACAAATTCATTAAGAGTGTAGTGAAGGGCAGCGCCTTCTCTGACCACTGCTATTATATATTCAATGATTGGGTCATTCAAAGAGAGCCGGCGCTCAGTCGGAGCTGTCGTCGACTTTAGGCGATTGACTTATGCCAAGAACCAATTGATTTAAGTTTTCAAATATTCACAAAATCTATATTTTATTGAAAATCAAATTCATTCATAGAATCAATTTAACCCTGAATATAATTGAATCTAGATCCATACCATTAATCACTCATAAATTATGCTCTTGGTAATCAATTGTCAATAAAATAATTGATTGTCTTAAGCTGAGGTGATTCCAAATTACTATAGATTTGAAGTTGACCTTTGAACAAGGTCAAAATATCTAATAGTCCAAATAATGTTGGCATTAAGCACTTAAGTGAAAAGAGGTGCCAACAAGTGCCAAGATCACTAACAACTCCTACTTCGCAGTACTTGTATTCAGGTATAGATTTTTCATTACATTTATTACTGGAATTCATAATATTAATTGAATTTCAATTTGTAATGAATTATAAATGAGTAGATATTAAATGTACTAGCTTATATAGTTTCACACCATTCCAATCTATATCAGATAAGTGGATTAATACCCAGTTGCCGTCTCGATGCCAATTTATTGCAGGGTCACCAATGGTGACTCACCATTATATACTATATCAATGGGCGAATCAAGTTCACCTGGGATATAGATCGGGAAAAATAAATGTATAGATTGTGCTAGTTAACAAAATAAAGTGATGTCACAGCTCGCGGCTAACAATTACTTTTACTGATATGACTAAAAAATTATCAAGGGCTATTTGGAAAAGACCATAATTACTTTCTGAATCATTTAACAATCATTTTCAGCTTCAATTTCAGGCATGTGCATGGTCCATTAGGCTAGGGGCAACAAGCTTTAGATAAGGGCTCTTTATTAGACTAAAAGGTTACCAAGGGCTCTTTGGAAAAGAACTTAATGACTGTGACTATTTTCAGCTGAACTATTCTTGTTTGTCCAAGTATAATTTGAAAATTAATGTATTGACGAAAAGAGAGAATATTAGACTATTTTTATTGATTTGATGTAAATAATAAATGGTACTAGCTAATCTGAAATCTACGTCAACATAAAACATAGGACTCTTTTAATTGAATTTTCCATTAGACTGACAGACATTAAGAAGAAGTGAGATTAACAAGTGAAGTCCATTTTGAGTGTTTGTCTCTGGACGACCAAGATGCAATCCAAATACTTAAATTACATTAAATCTTTTCGATCAGTTATTTTGGTTATATTTGTGTATCAGTTATATGACATCACAAAAGATTATTTGAAATTCAATTATTTGATTGAAATCGATGTCAAGGAAACGGTAGGAGTCGTGCCGTCGGTTACTATTTGTCTCAATAAAAGACATCAAATCACTGACCAAAAGTACAGTCATATCAAAAATTATTGGAACCGAACCATTTCCTGCATTTATTCTGTTTCTGTTGGACAACAACAAGAAATACACCCATGCGATGACCTGGGTCATCAAATATTTGTACGATACAAGAGGAACAGAATATGCCTTACTCATTTGAATGAAAGAAAGCCAATTTTAAACAATCACTGGCTCAGTTTATTTGTTTTTGGCTATAAGAGAACGGAATTTATTTATCATGGGGCATATACCCCGTCACATTTTGAAAGACTAAATAGATTCAGTATGTATTTGAATTTATCTCATTTAACAAGCTCATTATTCAATGCAAAAGTTATAGAGCAAAAACTTTTACCCTCTCCTTATTCGACGAATTGTTTCAATTATTCCTCGAATCAATTGAATAATTTTTGGCCAAAATCTCAGTCCGACTGTATGTTAGAGTATATGCGACGCAAAGAACACCAAAAGTGTGGACACAATCACTATTGGAGTCAACACCTCTTCGACAATAAGAGACAAATACTAGACTTCAACAACACTTCTAAGCATCTCTTCAACTGTTCCGTCAAAGTTGACCACAAATATCTGGATAAGTTCTGCCCTAAAGATTGTATTAGTGGTGAAATAGTCAGTTATTTGGGAGAAGTGTTTAATACATTTTATGGCACTATTGTTAGGATTTACAGAATGAAAGACCAAATGTTATTCACAGAAAATTTACCAAAAATGGATTTAATCGGATATTTCTCAACATTCGGAGGACTCATATGTATGTACTTGGGTTTCAGTGTTTCTCATTTATCAAGTTTACTTTTGAAATCCATCCTTTTATTGAGTGTGAAATTATTTAAACAATTTCAAAATAGGAGAAATGCACGATATATGAATCTACCAAGTAACATGGTCTTTTTCTCTATTATGTTATATCAATTAATATCAATAACTAAAAGTTTTATTAATTTTAATGAAAAAATGGAGATTAGATTCAGTAATGAACGAAGACTACCAAAAATGGTATTAATGTTTGAACCAAATCTAGACATAAAAAGATACAAAGAATACCCTGCAATGTATAATGAATATCTTCCTCATCGTTCTTATCGCACTACGAACAAGCACAAATTACAACTATTATCAAGAAATCTGAGTGATTTGTTATATGTCTCACATTTCGATAGTATATCCATTCGATGCCATCTCTATGCTCGAGATTCAGGCAATAATTGGGTAAACTGTCCCCCAATAAAAAAAGGAATCACCACAAATCACCATGGTGAATTGTACTTCACTTATCAATTCCTGGACAATTTATCTGAAGATAGATTTAATAAGAACTTGATCAAATCTATAAATATACATATCAATGGAACATTTATTTTGTTGAAGGGATTTTTAAAATTTTATAGTGATTCGATACTGGGTGAATTCACGAGAAATTCAATTTCGTCTGTTCCAATTTATCGTAGTTCAGAAAACAATGTAATATTTGAATCACAAAGTTTTACAATAAGAAATTATTTAGGACAACCTTGTACAAATTTTGATCAAAAATCTGATTGTTCAAAGGACCAGAATATAATCGATTGTATTATTCATAAACTGAATGACACTTTTGGTTGTATTCCTATTGATTACGTCTTTTCTATTATTCGTTTGGAAAGGGATTTAAATTATTTCAAACACACTATTTGTCCGATGAATGAAACAAATAAGAATGTACTTGCTCTGAGAACAATGATGAAATGTATAAACATGTACAAGGTTAATTGTGAGTCACAAACAATGAATGTAATCAATAGCCACCGACTCATTGATAAAGGTTTAGAAATTAATATAATATTTAAAACAAATTTAATTATTGAATACAAAACGACACAAATTATGGATTTCTTTGATTATATCTACAATTTTGGTGGAGTTATTGGTTTGTGGTTCGGGTGGTCGGCCCTCAATATATTCAACTTAATAATTTTGATTCAAACTTGGTCTAATTTTTGTTATAAACGTGTTATACGATATGTAATATATGGCGAATGAACTTTAATCCTGCAAAATTAAATTTCAAGTTATTGTATATCATCGATTTGGGAATTAATTATCAAGCTTATTTAATAATCTACTCTCTTAATTGGTGGTATACTTCTTTTCCTATACAGAATAATTTTATTTGACCTAGCTCACACGGAAAAAGCACAATAAAATGTTATAAATGAAATCATTTGGTTTACATTTACTCTCAAGTCTAATATCGAATAAATGTTTAGGAATATAGAGAATTAAAGTCAATATTTCCCATTAATTCTCTGTTTCAATGAGCGGTGTTTTGTCAGTCGTTTCTTCATCAAATTGCTCCATGGTCAAACCAACTTGGTCACTTGCCCGTACATTACCCTTCAAAATAGGAACGTGTGAACCAGGCAAATATAGCCAATAATCCTCTAGCCAAAACTCACTCTGTTAATTTAAATAGTTCAATATTTCAATATCAAAAATAAGCGTGATACATTTATTTATTCAATTACCTGGTTTTCCTCAACAAAAGGGCAAGGACAAATAATGTCCAGTACTGTTTTTCGTGTTAATAAATTAATTGATCATTTAATTTAACTTGTTAAAATACATACTTTTGTCAATTCTCAAATAGACGCAAGCTAAAACCAAAACTAAATAAATACCAAGAATGAAAAATAAATGAATATTTCCGAATACAAAGAGATCGCTAATATCCATTATTTGATCCTGGTAAGAACAGTTTCCTATCAAATAATTGAAATGAACAAGATCGATGCTGTAAACAAAACTTGATTGATCACTTTTATCCTTATTTTTTTTGTTTTACCAAGATAATAACACCCTTTCTATTAAAATAAATCACTCCACGAATATCAACGTAAATTAACAAGATAATCACATGTTTTGATAGGCGAATATCAAGTTCACAATTCAAATGAATTCAATTGAATTTCAAAACGAATTCAAGTCTAATGAAAATTAAATGATTAACGACTGTTGTTTTCAAAAATTATTTTACCAAGGCTATTTATTTAAATAGAGATATCGATCGAATATAATGTTGGGAAACAGAGCTCATCGTTAAGAAAACGCATGAATTATATTAAAAATTTTATTATCCATTAATTCGTGTAAAATATTACCAGAGATGGCCAAACACCTCAATTAAGGGTATTGGATATGATCAGGGTGAGTATATTCTGCAAAATTAACAGACCTGATTCTTCCCCAAAAACTTGGAGGAATTTTTTATCTTGAATATGAAAAAGAATCAAGGTAACATTTTACAGTTAATCGGTAGGGTTTTGTTGGACCAAAAATGGAGGAGGGTAATTACCCCCCCCCCCCCCCACTTGGGCATCACCGGCTCAAAACAAAACTAATTATAAATCAATAATAGCGCTGAACGGTAATGTGCTTGGGAAAATATTTAATTCAAAATTTCATTAATCAATGAATTCAAAGTACTTTTTGGAAAGTTTTTTATTCAAATGTTAAGAACAGAACTGATCTAGCATCAAAATTCCGGCCACTGACTAATTCACAAACACCAACAATAAACTAATTAAGACATTTATCTTGATTTCAAAATGAATGTTCGGCCTTTGTTTTGTACCTGCACACTGTGCTAGAAAAACAGTGATATGCAAAGTAGACAGGGTATTTTCGAAAATAGAATAAAATTTAATAGATATAGGGGATGGTTGAGTACTTGCATAGTAAATGTGAAGCACACATTACAGCCGACAACCCGTCGCTATTCCCATCAACACTCCCTTCAAAAGGATCAGTCGGTGAGAGACCGGACGGAAAGACACCCCTTAATCAGTGGGAAACACCGACGTAGACGACAGCATTCGCCTCATTAGGTAGCGCCGGAATACACTGGAGTTACAGTATTATCGATTAATTTCTCAATTTGCAAGTTGATTTAATATTTATTGAATATGATATTATTTTATATATATTTCGAAACAGCAAGGTAATTATAAGGAATATTAGTAGGCTGCGCCGACAAACACTGGCGTTGCATAACCCAAAAATTTTTCCTAATTTTGCTAGTTGATTTAGTATTTATAGAATAATATATTAGTCCAATTTCGGAACAGCAAGGTAATTAGAAGGAATATTCAATTTCAAAATTTTCAATAAGGGTTTGACTGCAATACTTCGAGAATATAATTGAATAAAATCCCAGAATATCTCATAAAAACCTCTGAATATATTCGAAGTTAATCTCAAGAATTCAATTAAATTGATTTTCTTTGCTGTGTTTAAAAAGTAGCTAGGTACATATTGATAAGTTCAATTCATTAGTTTAATCCGAGATTGAAATTCACCAAGAATATAAACATCTATCAAATCATCGATAAATAATAATTTGTTCCAGCTAAACAAATCAAGTTTTTCGTTATATAGTTCAAAGATATCTGAATATTGAAATTTTTATGGATTTGAGAACTGTTTAGTGTATACATTGAGTACGCTGTTGAGGCTTCAACTAGGTGAATTAGAGAAGAAGTAAAATATTAAGATAAACCAAAAATATTCTACAAAACTCAACAACAGATGAGTAATAAAATGATTTTTCAAAAAATCAAAACATTATTTTTAAATTTTATATTTGAAACAATTTTTATTTCTTTGGTGATCTTGAACAAATTTTATCGACAAATTCGATTAAAAATTAAAACTTTCGCTTATAAATTGAAAGACATTTATAACAAGATTCAATTGAAACGCATTTTAAAGGCAATAATTTTGATTGGATTTGTGTATCAATTGTTTGACTTAACCATTGATTACTTGAAATACAAATATTTGGTTGAAATCAATTTGAAGGAAACGACAGGAGTTGTGCCGTCGGTTACTATTTGTATCAATAAATCGGATAAAAACAAAGAAAAAATTCTCAGTCATATCAAAAATCCTTACAATAAAACCATATTATGCTTATATGAAACATGGTTTGAAGGAAGTGAATTACCCTGTGATAAACTGGATGAGAAAATATTAGTGCGATATAAGAGAAATAAGATCTGCCTCACTTATTTGTACGACAGAGACCCTATTTACAATTATATTTGGTTTAAATTTATGGTTTTCTTATACAATAGAGCGGAATATATTTTACATTGGGGATTGACTGCTTCACATTTTGAAAGATCGAACAAGATCATTGCCACTTTTCGGGCATTTAATGCGAGAAATTCAATTTTCACCGGGAAACTAATACAGAAAAAACTTTTGCCCTTCCCTTTTGAGACAAATTGTATTAATTATTATGAAAAATATTCTTTGAATAAAAATGGATTCAAATCTCAATCCGAGTGTAAGTTAGAGTATATGCGACG